>DF241131.1:0-87336 GCA_000507305.1 Breviolum minutum Mf 1.05b.01
GGATGTCCCATGAAGTTAGTAAATGGTTTGTAAATGGGTTATATATAACCTACTTATAAATGGTGTATATTGGGATAATAATCCATTTAATTACTAAGAGATCCAAGTAAGCTAACCTGGGCCCTAAAAGCGATGGTTTCCAATACAAGGTGGGGCCCCTACCAGTTCTAAGTAGGCCTACAACTCCACTTGTAGAGGATATACCCCCAGTTACTCATATATAAGGCCATTTCCACGGGTTATAACTCCATTCATGCCCAGTAGGGGCCGACCTTGCAGGGATTAAAGAGATTTGTTTCAGCCCACTGTGAGATGTACTGGTAAATTTCCTATGTTTGTACACTTTCGTTTTTTTTGGTGATTTTGCACGGATTCTACCATGGGATTCGTCATCATTTTTCACTGTTTGTCACTTTTTCCAAGCACCTTCAGCAAATCGAAGTATATACACCCCAAAAAACTAATATGGAACCTGAGAATGATGGTTGCCGAAAGCAATGTGTTGACTGTAGGGTTCTTAAAGGGGGTGTTCAAGGGGAGGGGGGGTTTGGCTGGGGAACCCTAAGGATTGCTAGGGGGAACCCTAGGGAAGATTAGGGGAATCACCCCCCCCCCCTTCAAGCAACTTCCTGAAAGGATAAAACGATGAAAGACGGAACGACTGGATTTCCCACCATAGCAGCATTTGGATGGTCATCCCAGGACTTGTAAGTGGTTAACTAGCTTGTGGTTTCAAACATTTTTTATTTCACCCCTATTTGGGAAAGATTTCCAATTTGACTAATATTTTTCAGATGGGTTGAAACCACCAACCAGGTTTAAACCTATACTTATAAAATGAGATATATTGTGGTTATAACCCATTTACTAACCATTTACTAGCGAAAACTCAGCGCCCCAACACCAAGGTGCCTCGGTGTTCCAAAAGCCAGGCAAGGATCGTTGTGCCGATTTTTGGGTTGAAGCAAATCCACTGATGGGTTGAGAAAACACCGGGTGATCTGTGTGGAAAAACGCATCCACCAGGTCTACCAAAAAAAGCTGTCTTTTTGTCTACAAAAACAGGAACGGTAATGTTTTTGATGTCTTAAAAACAGTTTTTTTTGGGGGGGGTCTAAAAGAAAAATCACCCTTTGAAAAGAGCTACCAGCTACCAGCCAGCATACAGTCATCGTACAACCATCTAGATCGCTGGGCTGAGCCGTTGATTCTTTTTCTTGGCACCAAAATGGGATGTGGACGACGGAGTCTTCTCTGGAGTGTAATGGTTGAAACCCCAAAAAACGCCCTGATCCTTTGGAAGATGGGACTCGGTCCAGAAATGGAACGTGGAAAATTGACAATCATTGGAAATGAGACGATAGTCTTGGAGGGAGCAATTTTTCATTGAATTTTTGGACTAAGAGTAGATCCATATCTTTGGGGGGATAGGATATTCATTCTTGTTGGTAGTTTGAAGCTATCACCCAACATGTTGATCCTCCAAACCATCATGTTTTTTTGATGGAAATGTTTCAACTCTAAAGAAACGCTAGCAAACTCACCTTAAAAAAAACTGTGAGAGCCATTCGATTGAATAATTATCTTAAAAGCCTACTACAAATAGAAGGTGTGAAAGTGGATCCTTTGAGACCGATCCAAACCCAACATATTTGTAAGGAAGACAATAGATTTTGGTCGAACTCAAACATGCAAGATTCGGGCCATTGTTAGACATGTCGTTATGGGGCCGCCTATAAATGGCCAAAAATACGTGGGTTTCACTGGGGCTACGAACTAACCTCTATAAGAGGAGTTATGGGCACTTACAACTGGTTTGGAGGCCCATTTTTTTGAGGGTGAAAGAACCCCAAATACCCATGTACATGGCCATTTACAAAGACTTTACCTCCATTTATAACTAGTATAGGGGGTCCATTTTGTAAGGAAGACTGGGATTTTTAATCGAACTCAAACATGTGGACTGTTGTCATTCACATATATTCACATGGCCCCGTAAGGGGGTAATCTTTCATTCACTCCCCCATCAAAGGTGAGGCACAACATTTTAGTTGACTTCCGGTACGGCACCAAAAATGGAGGGTTCCCGAAAGAACCTTATAGCCGGCTATTTTTTGGTGGGCTTGGGGGGAATTTCCTCCCTTACATAAGCCGAACATTGCCAATCAGCTTATATATATATATATATAGGTGAGGGAGGATTCCTCCATTTTGGTACCAANCCAATCAGCTTATATATATATATATATAGGTGAGGGAGGATTCCTCCATTTTTGGTACCAACGAAATGTTTGGTGATTCAACCCCATACCATCCATGTATGGTATATTTACCTACATTCCGAATACCTGGTGAGTAGGTGTTTGAACCCCCAAACATCTCCTGAGAAGGTTTTTAAGGGTTTTAAACACCTACTCACTAGGTATTTGGAGGATTTTGGATGTCTAGGGTAGTTGAATTGTATGATAAATGTAGGTAAATCTACCATCCATCTATGGATCCTATGGGAACTCACTGGACTCGACATCGTCCGTTGGTCCACTGAACTAGGCTTCTCAACGGGCTTCTGGCACCGTTGAGGAGACGGGGGTTGCCAGTGTTGCATTGGGAGCGCGCGTTGGGACCCGCCAGGTTGGAATCCTCCTAAACAATAAAGCTAGAGATGTTTCATTCTTGGATGTCCCGTTGGAAGTTAGGATCAATGGGTAGTAAATGGGTGCTAACCTAGTTGTAAATGGGGTATATTGGGGTTATAACCGCCCACTTACCAACCTTACTAGTCTTCCAAGATCCCCAAATACCTTGTGAGGTGCTTTTTCACCCCCCAAAAGGCCTTCTCCAAAACGGAGGTATTTGTGGGTCCTTTGACACAAACATCCAAACCCAAGGTATTTGGGAAGACAGGGTAAAGCTAAGTTAGGGGTGTTTCATTTTTGCAGGAATCATTCAGATTCATTCAGCTGGAATCATTCAGATTCATTCAGCTGGTCAAACTAGCTTTGCGACCGAGGAATCCCTCAACAAAAAGGTAGCTTTTAGGTTGAAGGGAGATCCCTGCAAACGTTTCATTCGGCAATCTAGGTTGGTGAAAGATGACATATTTTTATTAATATATATATATATACATTATATATATAGGGATCCAATCACCTTCTCAGAATGGTTATGGAACCTAAATACCTTTCTAAGGAGGTGATTATACACCCCAATCATCATCTGAGAAGGTGATTGGATCCTTAGGGTGTATATCTGTATATCTATATATATATATATACAATTTGACCAGTTTAGGAATTAAAGTTTATAGTAACCATTGAGTATCAATTATCGGATTGGGTATGGTTCTTGAGATAACATATGTTACAATTATATATTCAACAGTATATATGTGTGTTTGATATATCATGTTTCATGATATTTCATGTAAATATGATTATATTAGTTATTAGTTGGAACATGTAACGGTGTAGTATCTAACAGTAAGTATTATTCTCAGCCCAGCCCTAAATAAGCCTATATGTAAAGGTATATGGTACAAATAAGTAGGTTACCCTTCCCAACTCTTTCTACCGTTGATGGAAGAAATCGTGCACCGGTTGATAAGTAGTTTATCCCAGTATTTACAAGGTTTTTTACATCAACAGTATCACATTTTTTGCTGAGTTCTTCACGCATTGAAAAGCCCTAGGAGTTGTTTGACACGGTGAAGGATGAGTTATCCCTTTGCACACCTTTGGAAAAAGAGTTTGGGTCAGCCCAGTGGACGTTTTCGATCTGTCCCGGGAAGACATCAAAAACAAACAGCTGTTCTAGAAGAATTCGGACGCCATCATTCTCCGGTTTTTTGAAAAACAAAGATATATCCCTAAGAATCCAGGTATGTCCTTAGAAAGGGATTGCCCCGACATTCCTATTCTAAGGATGAGATTGGTGGTTCCAATCCTATTCTAAGGAGGGGTCTGGCTGGATTCTTAGGGATATATATATATATACATATGCATAAATGTATTGTTTGCTCTCAAAGGTGGTTTAATATTTTTAAGAAATAATATGTGCTAAATCAATCAAAAATACCCTCCTGGAACTAACCAGCATAGCACCTGAAAAGATGCCATTTTGAAGGCAAGATAATTGTCAAGCCCTACTTTTCAGGTGCAAACTCTTAGTTTTGAGGGACATGTTTGAAGATTACCCTCCCTGAAACCAACATAACATAACAACTTCGCCCCTGAAAATTGATGCTTGGAAGACGATCGATCCGTTTGTTTCTTGGGGCCCCTTTGCCTATTTTTATAGTTTCAGCGAGTGTATTACAGGGGTAATACCTCAGAATGTGGAATTTCATCCTGGCTTACACGTTCGATGGTAGGTTTTACACGTCCTATAAACTAACAGCAAAAGCACCAGAGATCATAGGCCTTTTGCCCCAAAAGGAAATTAATGTTCCAATCATCCATGTTTTTTAAGGGTTTCAGGGGCGAACGGTCATGTTAGTTTATGGGAGGGTTTTTTTAGGTGGTTTCTTTTCTTTATTTTTTAAAACAAATTTTCACCCAGATCCTAGGAGAGATGATTCATTTGACCAATGTTGGTGAGATAGCCCTGATAGCTTCGAAATCATTCGAATTACCCGTAAAAAATATGGTCGCAAACTTGAGTCACGGATGTCAAAGCAATATAAGGCCTTACCATGGGAACCCACGTTTCCTTCATTTTTTTTGGATAACTTATAACCCATATATTGGGGGGGTTTAAAAGCTTCATTTTTGCCATGGGTAATTAACTGTTGGGGTCTCAGAACCCTTCATGAAGCACTCTCATAATAAACACTCTGGGGATGGGGTTCTCAGTACTTTCCATGGATGGTTGGAAGGCCCTGCCCACCCAAACATCCCAACGGCCGTACTAAACTTTGGGGGTTGACGAAAATATCTCCCGGCTGTCTTCCAGTCATACCGAAACTGAGGTTCAGGGTGTTTGGTTGGTATGTTTTTGGGGGCCCGCCGTCCTACTACCTCCTCACGTGAAACGTGTTTGGAAGCCTGGGGTTTAGTAGGAACATCAAACTTTTATTTCATGAATAGCGGTGACACCAGCGTATTATGACCTGGGGATGATATGTGGGCAATTTTTTTCGTTCGAAGGTATACCCAATTTGGAAAAATCATGCCATCATAACAGGAACGTAATATCTCGGACCTCTTTACTGGCTAGTCAACCTACACACCCCCAACGAATTTTCCCTTCCCCAAAAAATAAGGCCTTATAAACGGGCTTTGGTGGGGGGGGTGAGCCAGAATTGAATATCCACAAACGGGAAATGGATCGATTGTTCTCTGATTGGATTTTCGGACCAACAAAAACACCTGCCATTATTTTGAATCTACCCCCCACCCAGGATCACGCTTGCAAATAAAGGTTTACTAGCTGTAGGATTCCCAAACCTAAAAATGTCAACCGTCATACTGGTGGTGACGAGCCAGCACCCTGGGTGGGCAGTAGATCCAATATATCCTGTATCGTTTAGTCATGTCTCCTTCCATTTCAATTTCAAAAATCCAGACAGTTATATCCTCACTATTGTGGTGTTCATTGGCTTAGCAGCAATCATGACCAACAAAAATCCTGTTCAACGTAAACTCCACAATGGGTTGAGTAAGTTTTTTTTCAATGGCAGTGGCAAACTCTTAGCTGCGACAAGGTTGAAGGTCGAAGAAGCCACATATCCCTCATTTATAAGTGACTTGATTACTATCTAACCCCAACATCTGCAGCCGAGCCTTTAAGGGGTCCGTAAACAAACAATCTCGTCTTTACCCCACCCATTGCTTCATGTGGTACGGAGCTTGTTGCCGTGACATGTTAGGATCCGTACGTCATAGGTCAAACGACGGTCTTGTACCAGCAAAAAAACTTCCAAAAAAAATCCACCTCAGGGAGTGAAAGCATCTCCAGAAACTTTGGAGGCGCTTTGGCGTCAAGGATATGCCCCTTCTATTAGTCGATCCGCCACACATCTGACTCTCCCGATTCATTGGTGGCAACTAATTACCGCTTTTTGCGACAGAGAAAATTATGGTCTTCATATTCACTTGTAAGCTTCGGGGGCTGTTGGGAACTGGGCAATGTACTCTTACATGTTCGTGCTTGGCTGAAATGGTATGTTTTTTGTTTTTCAGGTGGTTTCACCCCTTCATAAAATTCCATATTTCATGCATGATCCCCTTGCGCCCAGTAGAGTTGAATGCGTTTGTGTTTGCATCTTGTTGACAGAGAATTATCGTTCCATCGCCCCTGGCCGTGATTGCCGTCTGGTTCAGACATATCGTTTCCACTTTTGTCTCGTTTCGAGTTTCGCATCAACCTCCTGTCCGCAGAGACCTAGCCATGCCGGAGGATGCCACCTGGTCAGAGGTGACGCAGAAACAGGCGCAGCGGTTAAGTGAAACCTCCCAAGTCACCAAGTCGCACTAGTTTGCACTGGTGGATGCAAACAGAAAAGCCGCCACGGCTGTACTTCTTGTGAATGAATGCAGGTGGTTTGTGATTTTTGTATATAATTTGAAAATTTACATCAAGACTTCATGGATATTGTGTTTGTTTTTCTCAACCATTCTGAATGAACCCACGTGGAATTGGCATCACTACACCTACCTTAGCCGAAATCACCTCACCCCAAAATGCCCTTAATTCAAGTTGAGGAAAAACAGTAATTTGCCCAGGTCATTCCAATTTATCCAAACGTTGTGGTTTGTGTGTAATGGACAAAAAAAATTTCATTCACCCATCCCACATTTTGTGACTCAAGAGATGCCAGGACCATGATGAAGAGGAATTGAAGCACAACGACGCCTTGTTGACCGCTATCGAGGTCGTTTCGGTGTGCGAAAATACGGATGATAGGATGTCATTTTGAGGAGTTCAGAGGCATACTGTTTCATATTTCCCTGGAATTTATTGCAGTGAATCAATCCTTCAATATCATTTTTTGAGTCTAATTTCCATATTTCTGTGAATATCTTTGTTTTTTTGGAAAATAGATTTCGTTTTGGTAGAAACAGTTTTTTTCGTTAATAGCCACGCCACGCCATTGTGGTCAAACACTACTCATTGTTCGGGGGTGCCAGGTCTAAGACAGTACAGGTTCTGATGAGATTTGCATCCCTGCGCCGACATTGTTTGGATATCCTGTTGGAAGTTAGGATCATTGGTTAGGAAAGGGGTTATAACCTACTTATAAATGGGGTATCTAGGGGTTGGAACCCACTTGCAAACCTTTTCCTACCTTCCTGGGACATCCAAGTGTGGAAGATGTGGATAATCTACATAATTTCCAAAAACTAACGGTTGGACATCAAACAGATACCCTGATAGTTGAACTCGGAAATTCCTGCTTCCAAATTCTCTATTTTTTAGGGTTATTTGCGGTTAGTTTTCGGAGATGTGTATTGCAAATGTGTTGGAAATTATACCAAGTACCTGTCAACAAGTTACTTTCAAAAAATGGATCGATCAACTTGAAACCTCAATTTTCAGCAACTGCAGTTGCCTTATTTTAAAAATGCTGGTACCTTGCCAGGTGATTTAATTAGTTCGTGACCTTTTGATGCCCGATCGTTTATGTTGGAGGTCACGTTGTTTCCAACCTTTGATTTCAGGTCACAATGAACTCACCATCCCAAAAATCAGGTGGTGGTTTCAAACATTTTTTATTTTCACCCCAATCCTTGGCGAAATGATCCAAATGATCCATTTTGACGAATATTTTTCAAATGGGGAGGAACCACCAACTAGAAGAGGGTCACAAAGAACTGCCAGGTTCCTATGTTTTCCCGTCATTTTGAAACCAAAAACGCTATCAAGGCTGACTTGAATGCCATCGAGACTGGGATGGAAAAAGCCCAGGCGCCGTGAAAAACCACGGGGGGTTGGAGAGTGGTGACTTGGAGCATCATCCCAGTTAGTTAGTAAGGGGAAAAAGAAAACATGGTTAGTAAGTCCCCTAAGGATCGGGTTGTTGGACCCCTTGGAAATGGCCCCAAGTCGCATATAAATAAGGGTTAATTACTAACTGCTTGCAAGGGGTGCTTTACAAAAGCCAACAGCCAAAAATGAACAATGAAAAAGACAGATGGGTTGTTTCGGAGAATTAAATTGCACTCAGTCGTTAGGGGGTTATGATACACCTTAATTTTTGGGTCCCTATGAACAACCAACCTTTGACAATGGCATGTGACAAGTTTTTTTTTTCGTGGCTCAATTGAGCAGTGATAAGGTTTCACCTTGCTGCTGTTATTTACCCTAGAAGAGAAAGACTTGTCTCCAATTTTGGATGCTTAAAAACTCCCTACTCAAAGAAAAGTCTTTGGTGAAGACCTATTTTTCAAATTGGTCTTTGGACTTTCAGGGTATATCTCAAGGAGGATACTATCCACCCCATTGAAAATGTATACCAAGAAAAACATGTCATTAAGTATCCCGTTCTTACTTGACTTAAGCGACCAACCAACCAACCAACCAAACAATTTATTTTGGATGTGTTTTTGTATGCATCCATTTATGGTAATTTGCCTCAGAAATGTCATTTGCCAACATCGTTTTTTTTTCCTCCATCGTTCGTAGGGTTGTTAAAAGGGGGTGGTGTTCAAGGGGAGGGGGTAGCTGGGGAACCCTAAGGATTCCCAAAAAACCAAAAAAGATTGGGAAACTTTAGGGAACATTAGGGGAATCACCCCCCGAATCAGAATCCTCTCCTCCATCAGAATCAAAATTGTAGGCCCGTTATGAACAAGCTCGCGCACGAATGGCAAGACAACTTGAAGAAGGCACAGGTGAGCACATGAAAAAAAGGGCCCCTGGTTGGTTGCGTTATATAGGGGATGACACTTCCTACCCAGGTATATAGGATATATAATATATATAGGGCTCATAATAAACCATTATAAGGAGTCCCTATTAATCCATATATAATAAGTATAATCATGTATAATCCCTATATACCTGGATTTTTTTTAAATATTTGTTTGTCAATGGTAGTATAATCAGTATATCCCTATAATAATCCCTATATAATAAGTATAATCCCTATTTAATAAGTATTAATCCCTATATATCCCTATATAATAAGTAAACAAGTATAATGGAATGTCACAAGGGTCAACTGATCACCGCTCAGGTACACAGCCGGTGACCGAAACCAAGCGAAGTCCTCATATGGCACCCTCCGAGGCGTGGATGGTTTTTTGGGGTGGTTCCATTTTGTAAGTGAAAATGACGGGGATTTCATGGGAAAAAATGGTATACTTACCTACCTATATCCTCCAAGGGTGTCAAATTTCAGCCCCCAGGTCTGTTTTTGGTGGTTAAGGGGCTCAAATTTCAGACCCTTGGAGGATTCAGCTATAAAAGTCAACCATTCATGTAGGTGAATATACCCTTCGTCCAAAATGAACCCTATGGGTTGGATGATTTTGAGAGTGAGGTTTTTTTTTCCAGGTTTGGGATGAAGTTCTCATGTGTTCCCCCCGGTCTTTTATCTTTTTTGGGGGGAAGTTGTTTTTTTTGAAGTATCACCGGCTTAGGGGCTGAACAAAAACTGATATGTTGTTTCACCTGTTGCCTGTTTGCTCCGGGTTGTGATGAGCAATCATGAGCAGTTGGGATGACCATGTTATCCTACTGAATGATGACCACAGGATCGCACCAAGGTGAGGGTGGAAAAGAACCAACCAGGTTTATTGGGGACAAGATGGGCTGCTACCATGCAGTTATAGGTAGGGGCTTATGACTCCATTTATTTGGGGGTGAACAAAAACCTATAGTTGAACCGTTTATCTTTGGCCATTTATAGGGGTCTAATATTTTCACTGGATTTATAGCAGCCAAGCAACCTGTGATCGCCAGGATCATCCGATTGAGGAAGCAGAAGCTTTGCCACCTGAAGATCATAAGCACGAGCCACTGGTGTTGCAAGCACAAAATGCAGGGATTTTGGATGGTTGGAATTGGTAAACGGATAGTTGGAACCCCACTGTTCTTTTGTGTGTATGCGGGATTGGACAATCCTAGAACTCCGTGTGTAGTGCTTTGAAGAAAGAATTGCGAAGTACTGGGATTAATTCGAATTCCGGCCCGGATTGCCTAAAATGGTACTATTCACATACCTCTGATCGTTCCAAAACCCCTACACATTTTCCTGGTGTTTGTTCACCTATACACTTGGGTTGGAAATTGGAAGATTGGAAAGATGAGTATTTTGCTGTTAGTCTTTCAAATAGTATGCCATGTTTTGGTCTCTTTAGGCACTCCTTTCTCATCAATTCTCCGCCACAGGCACCACAAAAAATTGCATCGAGAACCGAAGAACAGCAGTGCGCTGCCGGACAAGGTGCCTTGGGTTTGTGAGATCGCAGCCTCCACCAAAAGGAGGATTGCAGCCTCGCGCGGGAGAATTCAAGAGGTTTCGTTAAGGATGTAAAGGTTGACCACCATCGTCCCCCTTTATAATATTTTTTTGTTGGCTGCTTATTTTCGGGGGGAGTAGCTTTGCAGGGTATGAACGATTTGTAGAATTCCAATATGTTTATATCAAATATCCCTGTACCTCCAGCGAAAGTATCTGAAGACATGTTCTGGGGGTCCAAATATCTTCTTATCTGGTATTTAGATGTCTAGGTATATACTTGTAATTATGTTATTGATGTAGAATGGTGTACATGATATATTTGATATATCTGATATAGTGCTCCAACATTTTCCTAGACTATCCCACAAAACCCGTCCCCCAAAATCCCTACAACTATACGATTTCAGCTCCCTAATTTTGACAGTTCCTCTCCCCACAAGGGATTTCGTCACAAACACAGCAGTTGGGATCCGAATTTTTGCGGGACCCATACCATTCCCATTACGAATCAAAGGAATTCTGGATTGGATATGTAGTTTTCACCAAACATTTCGTTCAGTACCTAAGGATGAAAGTATGGATGCGGCTTATGTAAGGGAGGAAACCCACCCCCCAAAATAGCCTAGAAATAAGGTGACCAGAATCCCTCCATTTTAGGCACCTGAAATTCTTGGTGAAGTTCTCAGGCCCTGGCTTTTGGAAGCGGTTCCAAAAAAATCCGGAAAAGTTCCCAGTTTTCACTACCTCCAAAACTTAGGATCAGTGGGTTATTTCACCCCAATGAATCCCCCGTTTATAAGGTACTAGGGTGGACCCATGGAAGTGATCGTAACTAGTTAGTAAGTTGGGTTAGTTCACCTATTTACGGGACGTATCCAACCTACTTATATAGGGGTTAGGACATCCATTTACTAAGTACCATGGACATCCCAGGTAGGTTTTAACTAACCCATTTAACCCATTGATCCCAACAAACCCGTCCAACGGTATATAAATGGCCGATCACGGTGCCCACCGGACCCGTTGAGTGCCACCCAGGTGGTCTCCAGACAACGGTGGGAGGCGGCCCGCAACAGCGAACAACGGCAGCGCGAATCGGCCAAACGAGCCCGCGAGTTGATGCGTATGCGCCAACGGGATCGAAAGATGGAGGTGGAACCGTTGGAAACGTTGACACGGTGGTGGTGGTGGTTTTGGTGGTTGGATGTCCATGGGATGGGAAGTGAGGATGTAAATTTGGTGAACAGGATCAATGGGTTTGTTATTTCACCTATAGTCATCAATGGGGGATGAATTGGGGTGAAATAACCCATTTACTAAGCATATACCACTTATTACCCTCTTCCTGGGACGTCCAAGTGGTGGAAACACCGGGGGTTGGTGGAAGGGTCACGGTTGGAAAGGTGGTGGAAAGATTTGAGTTTTTTTTTTTTTAATGAGGGTGGTGGTGTGTTTTGGGTTGTTGGTTGTTGGTGTGGATGGGCTTATAAAAAGACTGCGTTTTTTTCAATGTCAAATGAACTTTTGACTATTAACTATGATTGACAATAGAACCAGTTTCCCAATCTTGGATGATGATTTAAAAACAAATATTTCCTAAGAAAAAATGTTGATTTGGTGGAAATTCCCTATTTTTGTTGCTAAATTGCTTCCAGGGGTTTGGTTCGAGAAGATGGTGGGATGGGGGTGGATGGGGGAAATGTGATCCAAATTGACTTTAAAAAAATCAAATGGGTTGGTTCAACCACCAACCAGTTTTAATGAGGGAACCTTTAAATTTCACCTTCAAGATCTGCACTGTGAACCAATGGTTTAGGCAAGAACCCACTTAGAATGTCGAAAAAGATCTGGCAAAAATTCTAGCGACCAGTTCCCGCCGGTTGGTCACCCTTAAAAGGTAGCTGGACATAGGGGAATCCTCCCAAAGTGCCGGAAAAATTCAGGTTTTGGAATTATAGTTGTCCAGATATTGTATATTCAACAAAAGGCGAGGAAAATGATGAAGTGTACAGAATGATCAGATTTGACTGTTGTGGACAAAGTTCCATTGCCGGGGGAAGGATGAGGGTTATGAGTCGGGAAGAGTACCCCAAGTAGACATGACAAATAAAGGCTATTTGCCCTAGACATCCAAATACTTCCTGAGGTTCGGAAGTCAAGCCGACTATGAAGATTGATAGTCTTGATAGTCCCCAATGTTTGGATGATGAAAAACATACAAAAACATTCCCTACTTACACAGAATATAGTCGATTTGGTGAAATTTCCTATTTTTTTCTAAATGGGGTTGACTGGGTGACTTCCAGGTTACTACAAAACCTCATATAACTTGATAATGTTTCCTTGAAACACTATACTGGTTGGTTTGTTAGGGATCCTTATGATTGCTTATCTAGGTGGTGGTTTCAAATATATTGTGTATTTTCACCACAATCCCTGGTGAAATGATCCAATTTGACTTGAGCATATTGTTCAAATGGGTTGGTTCAACCACCACCTACACCCCTGAAAACTAACGAATAGTCCCTAAAACGGTAACGGAACGAACTTTAAGTTAGGTAAGTAACGTAATACTTCCTAACCTAACTACCACTTTACTACGGGTACGACGTTACCGTTACGTTTTNCGTTACGTAACGGTTACGGGTTACGTAACCAACCCAACCCTAACCCTAACCTAACCCGTAACGAAAACGTAACGTAACGTAACGTAACCCGTAAAACGGTAACGTAACTAGTTTTAGTAGGAATACTACTCCTTACCAACCATCCTAGTTTCGAGGGACTATTCCGTAGTTTTCAGGGGGTGTAGTTATCATAGACCTCATCGTGGACTCCCCGCTTCCAAAAGTGGCCGTTTTTTGCCGCTACGTAGGCCGGCTACGTGCCCGAAGACACTGGTATCAAAGCAGCCGAGCCAGTGGCGCCCAAGAAGCCTGAGCCAGTTGCAGCGCCCAACGCGGAGACTGTGGAGGCCCTGGATGTAGGTTGGTTGTCGAAGAGTTTCCCACCGGTGGGCACCGGGAAAAAGCAGTTCAAAACGTAGGGGCTGTATACCCATAACCCATGCATAGCATCCATGGGAATGGTAGATTTACCTTTACTGATTTGCCATAAAAAACAACTAACTGCCATATTCTGCATGGTATGGGTAACTGAATCCGGGATTTTGTAAGAATCCTAAGGATCTGATCGTTATGTCCTGGATGGATTGGATGGTATGGATAACTCAATCCGGGATTTCCTAAGAATCCTAAAGGTTTAGGTAAGTCCTAAGAATCCGGGATGAAACCCCGAACGAATCCTATGACCTGGGCATATTGAGGCCATCAATCCTACGAATTATCGGGAGGGGTCTGGATTCGTAAACCATAGCTGACTCCAGTTATTTCGGGGTGAAATCATAACATCTCATGCATGTATGGTATGTTAATTGACATACATTTACCATAAAAGTCAACCATTCATGTAGGTAATGGATGGTATGGGTAACTGACTCCACTTATTTCGGGGGTGAAATAACCCCCAGTTGGAATACCAGGATGGTGCCAAGCACTTGGCGGAGCGTCTCAAGTCCATCCACGATCGTGAAGGCGGTGCCGTTAACGGTGGTGTGGAAGGTGTCGTGATACAAATGGTACGTATCCCATACCATCCATGGGACTGGTATATTTAGCTACATTTAGTTGATTGTTTATGGTAAATGTAGGTAGGTATTACCATACATGGATCCTATGGATATTACTAGGGGGTCCTTAAAGTACCCATTTTTTCCACAGCGGAGATCAAACACTAGTTGCACATGTATGGTATTTTTGAGGGATGGATCCACTGCAGGATGTGCAGGTTTGAGGTCGAGGGGTTGGATGGGAGTGGAATGGTAGGAAATTCTATTTGATCGGGAGGGGTTTGGATTCGGGATAGTAGAATGAAGCTAGGGGGTCGGTTTCAAAGATTTTTAATGCTAAAGTCTACTGAAATTATCCAGTTTGACGAGCATATTTTTCAAAAGGGTTGAAACCACCATCAGGTTAGAATTTAAGATTCAATAATGTTGGATGTAGGAAGCAGTTGATGCAATACATACAATATTGGAAGGGATGGTGTGACGTTTTTAGAGGCTGTCAGTGGTGTGGAGTTTTGAAAATCGATAGCACTCTAAAAGCAAAATGAAAAAGGAAGCCGGATCGTGAAAGATGATGAAAGATTCTTGAATTTAGTTTGGAAATTGGTCGTTTTTTTTTATTATATATGAACGATGACGACAACAAAAAAATCAATACAGTATCCCCTAGGGATCCAATCACCTTCTGAGATTGGTAATGGAACCTAAATACATTGCGTTTTGTTTCGGTGATTGTACACCCCTTGCTCATCCTCTGACGTTCGGTGATTGGATCCATAGGGATCATGATTTGGCCTCATGCTCTGGCATTCTGAGATTCGGGTCATACACCAGACCAGTTAAATTGAGGTCAACATGGTAAGGAAAGCTTGCACAAGGCCGTGACGTCTCTTGGATTTTTTGTTAATTCCCCAAGAGGATCATTGGAGCCTTGAAAGGCTTTGAACCTGTATGACGCAGGGGTAGGGTCCTCAAAATTGCCAGTGTTGAGGGGTTGAGATGTTATGCTTGTTTAAGTGTGTAGTTTTTCTTCCAAAACGCATCAAGGTTTTGTTTCCTAAGCGAACTATTTCTAGTTTATTTTTTGGGGTGGGTAAAGGTTCCCTCCGAATTTTTGAGACAATTTGTTTTTGGTAAACCTGCATCAAGCTGGCACAAGGGTTCCAAGGGTTCATACTTTACTACCAACCATATCTCTGGAAGTCAAGCCGGCTATTATAATTGGTAGTCCCCACTGTGTGGATGATTAAAACATTCCCTACTTCAAGAAAGAATATAGTAAACTTGGTGAAACTCGCATTTTTCCTAAATGGGTCGACTGGGTGACTTCCCGGGATAGCAACAAGCCAAACCTTCTGCAAATCCAGACCCCAGTCCTTGTCACTGCTGGAGTGAACAGTTTGTTTATCCCAAGCGCGTTCTAAGTATGTTCAAAAGCTTGGCCAGCAGCTATATTCAATGAAGGTGCAATTACTCCCCCGAAAACTGACATGCCCACCGAACAATTTTCCTGTTTGGAAGACTTTCCTTTTGAAATGTTCCCTTTTTAGGGGACGTGTAAGTTTTCCGGAATGTGCACAAATTTCACTCCTGAAATTTAGATACCCCAAATGACGGCATATTTGAAGCGGGAGATACATGTTCCAAACTCTATGTTAAATTTGGAGGGTGAAAACAAACAAAAGGGTGTCAGAGCTAGAATTTTTAGTGTAAGAATCATTCAACTTGTAGCAAGTTAAGTTCACTTTTTGCTCTTAAGATTTGAGCCGCAGAGGATTTTGTTTTCCTGTTCCCATAGGATCGGTGTATGGTGTATCTACCTACATGTGCTTTATTTTGTATGGTACATGACGGTAAATATGCCAGTTTTATGAGATCCTACGGGGGGTTGGTGACATCAATCCGCTTTAGGATGCTTTTGTTTGTTTTTTTTTGTGTGTGATTTTTTTACGGATTCGACCATGGGATTCATCACCATTTTTCACCACCTAACAAGCAAATCTAAGGATGCTCATTTGATCATCAAATTTTGGTTGGGATTGGATCTAAGGAAATCCCTGGCTATTGTCATGGAAATCTAGGTGAAATGTTATTCCATTTGGCCAGGTGGTCCGGGGTTGTTGGAAGATGATTCATTTCCTTTTGGTGCCCTTTGCCTTTTTTCAAGGGGCAGCAAAAGTTCGTTTCCAGGGAGGGTCATCAATCCCCATTTTTGTTTGGGCAAAGTTGACCTACTTGGATTTTTCCATCTTCGATGCTTAGAACAAGTTTTAACAAAAAAATATTCTCCCAAATGGTGGGAATTTATGAATTTTCAGATTTCAGGGTGATTTTTTTCCATCCCTGTCAACATCCAGGCGAATATACCTCCTGAGGTTTAGTATATTTTAGGGGATCCAGTCACACCGAACCTCCGCAGCCCGGTGGCCCTTGGATGTTGACCGGGCCGGTCGGTTCCAACGCCATCTCCCAACCGTCAGGAAGGTGGTCACAGCTGGACGAGAGAATTACTACACCTTCAGACCTGAGGAGGTTGGAAGAAATGGGAAAGAATTGAGGCAAAAGATCAGTTGACCCACCCGGGTTGGTTGGGATATTTCTTTCATTGGCCATCATTTGCATTTGCATGTGTACATGCTTCACACATCGCTGGCAATGGAAGAATGGGAATAGATGATAGGAAACAATAGGAAACCAAGCAACTCAATTTTCTGAGGATACACCGGCGAAAACGAACATATTTCGCTGAACAGAAATGATGGTTGGAAAGGAAATCCATCAGACAGTGCAGGGTGTATTAAATTACCCATTTTGCGGGGAATCATTTCCAATACAAATCTATGGTTATTTTTTGAAGGGATTTCCCGAAAATAACAATCTAGGTGGTGGTTTCAAATATTTTTTGTTTTCACCCCCTACCTGGGGAAATGATGAAATTTGACTAGTATTTTTCGAATGGGTTGGTTCAACCACCAACTAACTAGCAATGCATTGTCTGGAAACCAGGTGTCCTATAATGACAATTGCAATCACGTCTTTTGAATCACACAAAACACCTCCTTCTCCCCTTCTGCCGCGAAAACTGGTCAGGTGATTCATGATTTGAAGCGCCGAGGACTGCTGCAAACTTTTTGGCCAAGATGTGGTTGTAAGTGGTGGGGTTGATGTTTTTTTTGGGTCAAATACCTGGATTTTTCCCAAATTGTGTGTAAAATGTGTGCCAAGAATATCCCAAAAATCACCACCCCCAAAAAATGTGTCGAAATTTTGAACATATCTATGTCTAGAAGTTCCAGGTATATGAAGACATACCAAAACCGCCCCTGAAAATGAAAGGTTTTCAATCTTCAAAATGGAGCTTCGGAAGATGATTGTCAATTTTCAAGTGTGTATCAACAAAAGAACTACCAGATATCAGATACACTGTTTTTCTTAAATGTTTTTTTTAAAGGCATTTTCCAGGATGGTATTCAACAGGAATGGGTGAGCATTGAATCACATAGTCAACCTGTGCTTGCAGGCGAAGCCTTGGGATGTTCGATGCATTGGGTTTTTTTGGTTCCACTTTTTACGAGACACCGACGCACCAAGCCCAAATTTTCAGTTAAGAAAAATCAGCACAAAATGTCTTCATCATTCAAGGGTATTCGGAACCAAAAAACACAACTATATATCTGAGTCAGGAAATGCCAGGGCCTGGGGTGATGGGGTGAGGTATCGGTATATGTTGTAAAAATGCTTGGGTAAAACTCCATTAACATGTTCAGTTTTATCATTATTTGCAGGTTGCAATCCGCAGTCAGGTTTCCTTGGGCTGGCCCCACAAGAAATCAGTTTCTATAGGGACACATGCCTGCTGTGTGCAACCGGAATCTCTGTGGACAACAAATCACCTGTGAAGAGCGAGCTGCTACTTGTCTTGCTACGAGGAGGCAGAGGTGTCAGCAGTGAAACTTCCCGCTGAGACTCCAGAGTGGCAGAGTGTCGTTTGGTGACAAGTGCTTCTTAGTTTTGCCAAAGAATTTCTCCTTAAAGCTGATTTGGAGACTTCTTTTGCAGCTGTTTTGCAGAAAACCCAGCGGCACTCACACGACCAGAAGCGTTGGGACATGTATGCATTTGCTGAGCCACACTCCATCCATCTCCATCCATTAGCCTGTCCGACCGGGGAGAAGGAAGACATACTTCTGTCTGACAAATGGAATGGGAATAGATATGCAATTGTCTTAGCAAGAAGGCTAAGGGTGGGTATTGTATAAATCTTAGAGGAGAACTCATTGTAATGACCAAATATAGGATCTTACCAAGAAAGGTTCCGAGAGTTGGAAAAGGGACCATGATGCCAATCATTTTGGATTTTTGTTTGTTTAAGGTGATGTTTTACGGAGGACCTACCATAGTAAATCACCATGAAAGAATCCACCAAAATTTGGGGAATATGTTCTTTTTTGTCCAAGCATCTTTCATTGGTGGTTTGGGTCCCGGTGGTTTGGGATTCGAATAGGGTGCCCTTAAGTAACAATCCCTTTCATAGGTCATAGGGGATCCCTAGAATCCCAAACCACCAGGCCCCAAACCAACAACCATTGGTTGAATAGCTTAATACTCCCTAAGAATCCAGACACATCCCTAGAGTAGGATTGATGATCTCAATCCCGTCCCCAGAATAGGATTGTAGGGAAAATCCCTTTCTTAGGACATACCTGGATCCTTATGGACTGACACACCCAATCATTTGCTTCGCACCCCCATTTTCAATGAATATACCCTGCAAAGACCAATCCCCCGATTTTTTTCAGGTTGAGGAATTTGATGTGATTTGGCCAGTCATATATGATATTGAAATGCAAAAATCCATCAACAAAAAGTTCCATGCTTTTCCCTCAAGTATAGTTATTTGGTCATATTTCAACGGGACGTCACACAACCGATTTCCCTCAAAAGGTAGCGAAGGTTTCGGGAAATCCAGTTATTTCATGGAAATCCAGGTTGGTGAAATATTAGAATTTGACCGAATTAAACTGGTTGTTTGATAGGCATTTTTACAATGACTTGTTAAAATCCCTATGTAGCTGGCCATGGGTAGGATGTCATCCCTCATATAACCTAACCCCACACTAACCAACCAGGGTAATTTGGCCAGAATTATGGGATTTGCCATATTCCTCACTTGTCGCAGGATACTTGGACGATGGCTTGGTTAAGGCAAGGTTTTTTGTTTTAAACGGAAAAACATTGTCTTGAAACGATACAAAGTACACTCCGTAAAACTATCTGATCATGGCCCTGAAAATAGATTTTCCTATAAGGAAAAGTTGTCTTTCAAGCATCAATTCTCAGGTAGATCATGTGGATTTCCTTGGTTTGAGGAAGCATTGGCACATGGGCAAGGGTTATTGAAGGTGAGATTGTTGACACCCATATCGACAAAGGATCAAACTATCCAATTCTTGTGGTAGTTTCGTGTGATTTGCATGGATAAACGATCCTATTACTATTTGTATTATTTAGATTTTTCTTATACAATGACCAGACATCTGTTTTATTAAAAAAAGCAACCGGAGATCATTTGAGAGATCATGAAAGTTAGGGTATACTAAATCTACTGTTGATGGCTGAAATCCTGCACCAGTTGATATGGAGAATATCCCGATAATTTGTCAGTATTTAAAGGGGTTTCTACATCCCAGGTGGTTGTTTGGGATGTCTTCCATCAACAGTATTACATATATTTATGGGTCAGTATCCTTTGGCCATCTCCTTCCAAGATTGATGCAGGTTTTTCAATGTCGAACGGACCATGATTCGCTGGGGTGTTCAAGTCGGAAGAGTTCCCCATATGAGCAGTGATCGCAATCTTTTTCCCCCCAGAAAACTAACATGGCAATGGAAAAGTCACCGTTTGTTTAAATAGGAGATACATCGTCAAACAAACGCTTGTTTTTGCTTCCATTGTCATCTTTAGTTTTTCGAGGTGTTTCTTGTATCTATTTCGTTTAGAATAGGGGCGACAAATAACAGCCTTCCGACAAGCTATGAATCAGGATCCTGATGATACAACTCGAATAATGGCATGTCACACTTGGCAAAATCTTTGGAATGGTCCCTCAGCAGCCCTTGAAATTTGCTGGGGGTTTCTCTATGTAACTCGCCTAAAAGTTAAACCTTCAGCCAGGGGACCTAAGTTTTGCCTAGTAAAAATGTGTTGAGCACTGCTCACATACTCAGAAATTGGGACTCACCAGCTTGAATTTTACCTTTGCCTCCAGCAAGAAGTTTGACGCTCCAAATGTTTCTTCTCAAGAATGCCCGTGTTTGGTGAACAGGCTCATACGCACAGGTCTCTTTTGTTTTGAAATGGTGACATTTTGAGCAGACATCCCGCCACAATGATCATATTTCATGTACTTTGACATTACAGATCGGTCGATAATTTTGTACAATTCGCTTGGGTCTATCGGATGATCTACCACAGAAATTGCAGAACTAGGGTTACGCGGTTACACTCCAAGAACTGATGGGCTACATACCGACTTAGAAAAGATGTACTGATATTCCTGGATCCTCCTTACATCTGTAAAATTTCTGCCCAAATTGGTAGGTTTTTTTTGGTGAATGTCTGAAAAACAAACTCATGTACGAGATCACAAAAGGAGATCCAGGTACAGGCATTCTCCCGGCAATATCAGTCATTACCAGAAGACTTGAACGGTTTTGGGATCCGGGGATCTCCCTCCCCAATGCCACACTCTTCAAGTGCCCCTTTTCACCAGTTCTAAGTAGGCTATGTAAGTTCACTTTTTTTGGGAGAAATAATCCCAGTTACCCATTTATTTTTAAGGCCAATTTGTAGGGGTGATAAATGTTATAACGGGCCCACTTTGTAGAGTTTTCTTAAGGGACAAATGATGGTTAAAGATGACCCTTAGTAAGCCCAGTTGTCTAAGCCTTAGTCAGGTGGATTGCGATATACTATATCGGGGTGTGTTGTGGAACCAAATCTTGGTTTTGTTGGCAATTTCTCTTGCATCCCTGTTTTTTTTCGGTGAGTTTTTTGTTGCGGGTTGGGATTCCCCATGAGATGAAAAATTGAACATCACCATGGCAATTCACCACAAATATCTGGTTTTGTTGGAAATTTAAACTCGTTGTGTCCCGGGGTCCACCATAAGGACCTTGTTACATGGGAAAATCAACCCTAAAGATTGAAAGGTAGCAAGTCCCTTGGTGATGTAGGGTTTCTCCTATTTTTTAGGGTTGTTTCAGGTGATTATGGCAAACCCTGTGTCCCAACAGCCGTCCAACGAGCCCCACAACTGCTTGCTTGTGGCTTCTCGACGGAGGAGTTTCTGGGACTTCTGGCCGATGACACTTTGAAGAAAACCTCGCCTTCTGGCTGAGCAATTGTGGAGAGGGGGGATGTGAAACGAGCGGCCTGGGTTATGGTTATAATGTTATAATTGTTTATTTCTATGTGATTACAAGGTGGGTTATACATGGCATTAAATGGGTAAGTGGCGTTATAACCTACTTATAGAAGTTATTTCACCCCATTTATAATTGGTAGTAGTCGGGGTCTACCTTGTATAATATATCGAATTCTAATCCTTTTGTTTCACCCACCAGTAGAAGTATTAGGATGGAAGAGAGGTTTTGTGATTGGATACCCATCAATAGCTTGAGACTTGAATGCATCGAGATGAGTCATGGTGAAGATAACACTGTTGATGGATGGATGTGTCTTCTGATTTTGAACAAAACGGTACATTTGCAGATCATATGTTCACATAATATTCATTGATATTCATTGCAAAGATCATTTGCATATGGTTTGGATGAGCTTGTGCTTGCTTGAATATTGTGCCATGATCATGCATATGTTGCAAAAATATTGCGGGAGTCTTTGAACGTCCTTCCTTTGGAAACGGTGAAAGCCAGTTGGTGAGTAGCCGTGTGTGTCTCTGGAAGGTTCTCTATCTCCTGCTATAGAAACAACTTCCATTTGGGGAGAATCGGACCATTTGAACGACGTGCATCACAAACTCGAGCGAGTTCGGCATATAGCCGCCTTGCTTTCCATGATGTTGCGCTGATGATGGGTCCATGTACACAACATCTAGCCACCAGTGTGTCTTGTTGAGTGTCTTCGTTTGTCTCTTGCCTTACGTATCCCTTTTGATGCATCTCTTTTGATGTTGATGTTGCGTTTGACCCAAGTGTTTTGGGTGGTTCCATTTTGGTGCCATGAAAAAGGATGACAGCAAACTTTAATCCATTTTCTGAAGCTTTGTACCACGTCACAGATCGCTGAGATGTGTTTACCTGGTGTTCTGGGTGTATTGGCCGTTATGGTCAGTGGGCTCATAAATCAGGTATCCTTTCAGTTTGACTGGGGCAGTGGTTACTAAGCGCAAGACGTCAGGTAATTGGCTGATCTCAAGGGCACTTGTTGTGTAGGAATTGATGGTCTCAGAATGACGGACCTTGATTTGATGGGACAAATGGAACTGTTTTTGTTCTGTGCAAATTAGGAATTACAATTCATTTTAAATGAAAATCACAACAAACACATAGAATAACATAAAGGGATGAAGAATGAAGCATAATGATTCACTCATTGGTCAAATATGTTGATATATTTTGAATGAACCAATTGAACAAAGTGGTATTTGCAAATCATATACAAACGTCTTCATTGAGAAAATTATTTGCGTATTTTTTGCATTGGATGAGCTTGTGCTTGCTTGAATATTGTGCCATGATCATGCATATGTTGCTTTGTTTGCGGGAGTCTTTGAACGTCCTTCCTTTGGAAACGGTGAAAGCCAGTTGGTGAGTAGCCGTGTGTGTCTCTGGAAGGTTCTCTATCTCCTGCTATAGAAACAACTTCCATTTGGGGAGAATCGGACCATTGGAACGACGTGCATCACAAACTCGAGCGAGTTCGGCATATAGCCGCCTTGCTTTCCATGATGTTGCGCTGATGATGGGTCCATGTACACAACATCTAGCCACTAGTGTGTCTTGTTGAGTGTCTTCGTTTGTCTCTTGCCTTACGTATCCCTTTTGATGCATCTCTTTTGATGTTGATGTTGCGTTTGACCCAAGTGTTTTGGGTGGTTCCATTTTGGTGCCATGAAAAAGGATGACAGCAAACTTTAATCCATTTTCTGAAGCTTTGTACCACGTCACAGATCGCTGAAATGTGTTTACCTGGTGTTCTGGGTGTATTGGCCGTTTTGGTCAGTGGGCTCATAAATCAGGTATCCTTTCAGTTTGACTGGGGCAGTGGTTACTAAGCGCAAGACGTCAGGTAATTGGCTGATCTCAAGGGCACTTGTTGTGTAGGAATTGATGGTCTCAGAATGACGGACCTTGATTTGATGTGACAAATGGAACTGTTCTTGTTCTGTGCAAATTAGGAATCACATATGATATGAATTATCACCACAGTGTCTTTGTTGAGTTTCTTCGTTTATCTCTTCCCTTATGTATCAAGGTTGTTGCATCTCTCTTGATGTTGACGTTGCGTTTGACCCAACTGTTTTGTAGTTATATACATGCCAATCAATTGCCCTTGCCTTTTCGTGGCTGGAGTCCCCAGGGCAGCACCAGTACCTTTGGCCGAGTGGTTGGAAAAGGCCAAGAAGGTTAGCCACTTACAACGCAAAGATGCATCTTGGTGAAGATGACACGGTGGTGGTTTCACATATTTTTTATTTTCACCCCGAAAATTGGGGAAGATTCCCATTTTGACTAATATTTTTCAAATGGGTTGAACCCACCAACTTGGTGAAGATGAAGTGTCGATCCCTAAGACTCCGGTCGACCTCTCCCGTATCGAATAGGATTTTTCGGGTTGAAAAAACCCATCCGAAAAAGAATAGGAATGAATGTAGGGGTAATCCCGGATTCTTAGGACATACCGTAGGATTCTTAGGGGATGGAAATGAGGGGAATAAGGTTACTGGGGCCAGTAGGTTGACCAACCATTCATGCATTGCATTGAAAAGTTCCACGGATTCTATGGGGGACCCCCCCGGAGTTTCAAAAATATTAGACCCCCGAAAACTAACATGACTAACTGGAACATCTCCATGTTCAATAGGAAATACATCTTCAAATGGTGGATTTTGCAGCCAGTCATGTTAGGTTTCGGGGATATAGCAGGTGGTTGTTGTTTGTAATGCTGGTGGTATATAACTAAGGAGGTGGCATATATCCCAAACACTGAATGTATGGTATATTTACATGTGCATTATTTACCATGAACATGAACCATTCATGTATCTAAGGTTGTTTCAACACACCTTTGGAGCAAACCCCTAAACCTTTACCAACAGGTTGTAAAGGGAATCCTGTCATAGTTGGGTAGGGGGATTGCCTGGGGTGTGCTCCAGGGGTGTGTTGTAACTTTCTTGGAATGTAGGTAAATAGACCAGCCCCATGGAGTGTGTCACCTATGGGATTATTTTGCTTTTGACCTGGTTGGTGACCCATCCTGGCACATCCCATCTTAAGGGAAGGTGCTAGAGTTTTCCCAAACTCAAAAACAAAAAACATACCACAATTTTGTCATCCGACGATTCTCAACGGAATTTTTCCATGTTTTTGTAAATCGCGGAGTTTCAGCCTTGAGCAAACCCTAAAGTCTCACAGTTATCCCCTTCACCTTCAACACACTGATGACTCCCTCAGGAAGCCCATAAGTACATGATCCAATGACGTCGCAAGTTGCTAAAACCAAATCTGTAAATCTTCGGACTGGATCAAAAGGAAAACCCTACTTGGAGGAAAATCCCAGTTAGTAAGTAGTTAGTAACCCCTATTTATAAGCCATGAACAGGCCATTTGGAAAGGACATAGCCCTAGTTAGGGGACCTACCGTGGTTCTTAACTATACTCACTAACTGGGATGTTCCTCCAAGTAGAAAACCTTACCGTGGACACCCCCCTCGCCTTAAAAATCCCATAATGTAAATATTATCTCTCCGTAGGTCCCGTAGGTATGCACAGGTGGAGCTTTGGTGTCTTAAACATCGGCATGTGAACCACTAACCTTGGGGGGAAATCTTGCGAATGCTAGTTCATTTACTTTGACAGTTAAAAATCTAGGTTTATATATTTGACAGGTTTTATATCTATATAATCATCTATATAAACGCTGGTATATGTACATAGAGATTTAAATACACAAACTGTCACGTAAACACTTTGCGTAGATATATTTTCGTATATGTGCGGTGTTTACAATTATATATGCTATATTGCTTGATTGCATCATACTATATATGTGCATATATTTTATTTATGATATATATATATATATATATATATGTATGCATTATATCTTCACTTGCCTCTTTACCCCTTTCGCCCAAAAAGCCCATTCACTTGCCCAGGATTTGCCCTTTAAAGACGTGGAAGCGGCATATTTGGGTCTCTGGGCTTCTAGAAGTTCATGAGGTTTGTATGGGGAAGCAACAAACCCTAGACGTCCAAACTCCTACAGTCATACCTGGTGAGTATCGGTGTGAAAGGAAGCCCTAAAAACCAACCGTCAGGAGATGTGAAAGGGGATTCAAATACCTCCACAAAAGGTGTTTAGAAGAATAGGGAAAATTCTAACTTCATTGGTTTGTTTTTGTATGGTCATTTTTTGAGGGTGATGTGTTTCTTGGGAAAAAAACATCAGCTAATGACACCTGTTAAAACAATACTTTCTTCAACTGTGTGGTTCAATCACCATCTAGGAATAGAATTTTAGGGGTGGTTGGTGCTTGTTCAGAGTTTATACCCTCCGGTAAACTAACATAGCAATGGAAAATGGACCCTTTGAAGATGTATTTCCTATTGAACATGGGGATTTTCCATGGCTATGTTAGTTTACCAGAGGGTGTATATATATATATATATATATATTACATAAATATATCACAAGCACGCCTTTTTTTTTCAAAAAAACGCATGGAATGAATCCACCCAAAAAACTCAACCCTTTCCCTCTGATCAAACCTCACACCATCGGTGGGAAACTGAGGTTTCTTGGATGGTCGAACCTTAGCTTTGAAACTCGGTGGATTTTTTTGAAAGAAGATGATGCGAATGGGTTGAGTTAGGTTGAGTTGAGTTGAGTTGTGGTTGGGTTGGGGTTGGGTGACTTTTTTCAAATAAAAGGGTGTCAAAAATGGATTCCTTAAGATATAAGTCACGTGTTGTTTCATGATATGTTGGTGAAGGTTGGGGGTTGTTGTTTTTGACATGTTCAAACAAAAAAGGGTGAGGGTTGGTTCAAGAAATTGGTCTAGCTTAGACTTGTATGATAATAAAGTCTAAAGACACATTGGCAATGAACAATAAGGTATACAGGGGATGAAATCCTACACAACTATGTGGTGATTTTGATAAACCATTATAAGGATCCCTATTAAACAAGCAGTATATTGGAAAGTAAGGCCGTTTTTTTTTTGCAGCTCACTTGGTGTCCATTTTATTCATGATATGCACTAGAACAGTACCTAGTGAAGGTTTGATATTATAGGGATTTCCATTGCTCAAAAACAAAATAATCCTGGTGGTGACTGGCATCCTGAATGGGGGGTCTATCTTCTAGAGGATATTTCCACCGCTCTCATTTTTCTGGTGAAGCTGTATGGATACCGATGTACAAAGATCATCTACCCATTTTTTTACTACCTAATACCCCTCACAATGACGACAAGGGGTGCAGAAGTCTTGGGCATCAACCCGTCCGAGATGCGAGTCTCGCAAAGAAAAAAGCGACCTATCTTCTCCGCTGGTTACTTCACCCCCAAGTGGTGGTGGTGATTGTGGTGGGGGAATTCCTTCCAAACTCCGTTTTTAGTCCAGGTTTTTGGAGAGGTATACAGTAATTAGTCCAGGGTACACCCCCGAAATTTAACAAATCGCCCCTGAAAATTGATGGTTGGGAGATTGCTTTTTTGTGGGGCCTGGTGACTTTTCAGGGGTAAACTCGCCGTTAAACATCAGGTGGGTAAATATGCAAATAGGTTATAGCCCCAATATACACCTTCTATAAGAAGGTGACATATCCCATTTACTAACCACTTGCTAAGCATTTACTAGGACATCCAGCAAGTATATATACAAATCATACACACATCTCCTCTCCCCCAACCTGTTTTTTTTTGTATTCCGCACCAAAAAAAGGAAGCCCTAGGGATCCTGGCTCACCGAAACTCAGAATGGTTTCATGGAACCTAAATACCTTTCGTTTCGGTTCGGTGATTTAATACACCCCAATCAGCTCATCATCTGAGGTTCGGTGAGCCAGGATCCTTAGGGAAGGTTAACAAAAACAAAACCCCAAAACCCAAAACACCACGGTCACTTGAGGAGTGAAGCTGAGCTGGAAGCTGCTGAAGCACAATTGGAAGTCGCCTTAGCGGCACAGCAGCAAGCCACGGATCGGTATGAGGAGGCCGACCGATGCTGCAGATGAGTCGATGGGCTTCCAGGAAAGCTGTATGGTATGGGTTGTTTGAGACGCCCAAAACTGGTGGTAGAACGCAGTGGGTAGTTTATTATAATCTATTTTGTTTGTTGTTTTTTTCAATGAAGTGAAAATTTGGACCAGTTTTCCAGTGTTTAGGTATGGCGAAAGGTATAGTTGATATTGTTCAGCCATTTTTTTTCCTTGGGGGCAAGCTGGCAGATGGTGTTGGGGAAAAGGTATGTATATTGCATGAAGGCATCTTTTCAGGTGCCTAAAAACCAGGTGGAAAAAGAAAAACATTAAAATCAAATCCCCCTAAAAAAATGGTAGGTTTTGGGAGCCCTATATGTTTTTTTTTGTATGGGATACTACTTGCTTTTATTTGGGGGGAGTTGAAAAAAAATCCCCCCCATAACTCCCATTATATAACTCTTAAAGTCATTGAAAACGACGTGGGTTTTGACGTTTTTTTTGGTTGTTTTAAAAAGAGGCCTGGGCTCGAAGTGGCATTGACCAGGCAAGGAGTGGAGTTTTCGGGTTTTCGGCTTAGGAAGTCAGCGGAAACGGCAAGGATGTCCAATTGGGACGGAAGTTGCTATAGCGGAATCATGGTGAACGGATCGAATGGGTTATTTCACCTGCTTATAAATGGAGTATATTGGGGTTATAACCTATACTTACTAACCATTGATCCTATCTTCCAACTGGACATCCAAGTAGATACAGGTAGGGGTATGGGTTTTACAACTCCACTTGTAGGGGTGAAATATATAACCATTTTTCACAACCATTTGGGGAATATGTTGTATGATTTTTGGTATTCCTTGGGATATTGATTCCATTGATCCGATCACTTCCGTCCCGAGAGGTTTCCGCTAACATGGGCCCTAAGAGTGATGCTTTCCAATACAGGGTGGGCCCCCTACCAGCTATAAACTATATAAGTGAAGTTATATCCCGTGTGAATATGGTTATAACCCTAATTAATCTAGTTACCCAATTTATAATGGCCATGTATAAGGAATATAATTTATAACTCCATCTATACTTCATAGGGGCCCACCTTGTAAGGATCCATGGTTGAAGTTTACGGTATTCATGTAGGTAAACATACCGTTCGTCCCATGGATCCTATGGGTTATGGCTGATCAAACCCCCTGATCGGATCTGATCCGGTATGTCCCAAGAATCCGGGATGAAACCCCGAACTCATCCTATGACCTGGGGATGGGATGTTTCGACCATCAATCCTACTGTAAGGATGGCGTCTGGATTCTTAGGGTGTTATAAGTAGGGGCCCATAACTCCACTTGTACGGGTCAGTCACCCCAGTGAACCATTTAATGTTCGGCCATTTTATAGGGGTTATAATAAGTCATAACTGCATGTATAACTAGTAGGGGGTCCATCTTGTAGGGCATGTTGTGGTTGGTTGAAGTGTTTTTTCTTTTCCGGAGGAATATCATTTCGACCAACCTAACATCAATGTATATACAAAGATTTAAAGGTACGCCAAGCAAATTTTTTGTACGTTTCCTCGGTCTAGATGAACATGGTGCCAATACGAACCCGTCCTGTGTCGATCTTATTCACCGTCGGTGTTGATTCTAAACTATCCCTAAGGCCCGAAAACGACGGACAGAACTAAAGCCACAAAATGTAGTGAATGGAATGATCTTCACTTTTGTAGTTGAGCAGGTTTTTTTTTTACAGGCAGTGAATCATCAAACGTTTCAAGTACCTAAATTGGAGGTACTGTACCTTGTAAGGCTGTTTTGGAAGGTTGGGGTTTCCAGGACTTTTCCTCTAATGGTGTTTGACTTACAGACATAGAGTTTTTTTTTAGGCCATCCCAAAAATTCTAGCGCCCCGGAAGAAAAAGCTTGGAACCCCACACAAAAAAAAATTGGTGGGGTTTGTGAGATGTTCTTATCCTTAATTTGTCAGAAGGGCATTTTTTACGGTTCCAGCCGTTAGGAGTTTTTTTGGGGAAGTAAATGTACATCACACCTTCACTTTGACACCCCCAGAAATCAAATTCATCGTGGACAACTCTTGATTTTTCCCCCGGAAGTTTTACTAAAATTCTTCGGAAAACTCGGTGGGAAAGGAAGACGATCCGACTTCCTATTGGGTCCCGGCAACTTTTCGGGGGTAAACTCGCTGTTAAATTTCGGGAGGGTAAACTTTACAGATTCATACCATCCATGTATGGTATATTTACCTACATTTGGTTATTTTTTTTTGGTAAAACATGATAAATGTAGGTACCTGGAACCAAAATGACCCTTGTTTTGATTGGAAAGGGCCTTGTTTTTGGAGGGTTGAAGCCCAAAAACAGAGGACAAATAGGTTCCAGGTAAATATGCCAATTTTCCATGGATGCTATGCGAAATTCATGTGCAAAAAATTCCAGGCTGCCACAGAGAAGGCGGAATTCAATCTCAGTATGGAGGAGGCGGGGGTTTTTACCGATTGCGGTTTTCCGCGGGGCAAATTTCCATCAACTTGGAGCCCCCGTAAACCCATAGGATCCATGGGACGAAACGTTATATATTTACCTACATGAATGGTTGAAATTTGTGGTAAATGTACTATGTTTCTAGCAAATTTATGCAAATTTCATCTATCCAAGAGGTTACTTGTGTTACTTGTATTTTTCAGGTCAAAACACTGTTTACGTCGCAACCTTTCTGGCAATCACTTCTGCCTGAGCCATGTGTCCAGGCAGAACATTTCGATGCAGAGCACAGCCATGACAAATTCGAAAGCCACGGTACCAAGAATGCTGGCGCACTTCCAGACAAGGTCCAATTTTTTTTGGTTGCGGGCTTGAAAAAACACTTTTCCCCTCCCAACGTCAGGAGGTATTTGGAAGACTAGGGTAAGGGATGAAATGCTACCCGCCCTAAGAATCATGGGATCTCAAAACTGGTGGTTTGGAGATCCCTGACCCCTGCTATACACATCCCAACCCCTCTATAGCAGGGTCCAGTGATTCTCAGGGCAGGTATTTTTCGGGATTATCATGAATTCCGTATCCCGAAACCTGCGGGGTTTTGTTGCCGTTGCTCACCTGTAGGATGATTTCACCCTATACTCTTCGATCTTATACCTGGATCTTCCAAGTGTGTGTTAAAAAATTGTGTTTCTTCACCAAAAAACCTACCAATTTGGGCAGACATTTTGCATAGAGAAGATCCAGGTATGTTTGGATTTCATGAAATGTCGAATGAGGGTTTTGTTGCCGTTGCTCACATTATTTCTCGCCAGGTGGTGTCTCGCGATCGATGGCTTGCTGCCCGCAATACTGAGGAACGTGCGCGTGAGGTGGGCTTTGAATGTGAGGTTTTTCTGGTGGTTATATGGGGCTTTCCTAAAATGGTGGGTTTCCCCAACAAACCCATGGGTTTTTCTACTATTTTGGGGGAACCACTATTTTTTTGGAAGCACCCAGTTCAGGCATATACAGGAAGTTAGGATCAACGGATGTCCCAGGAAGTTAGTAAATGAGTCATCACCGTTATAACCTACTTATAAATAGGGTATATAAGGGGTTATAACCAATTTACTAATCATTGATCCTAACTTCCAACGGGACATACAAGTATACCGTGGTCATTAAATTACCCCGTGGTCAAAGTGCAGGGCACAGTCCCCAGAAGGTAGGTTGATGCAAGGCTTAAAAGCTTTTATAAACCAATACATAGTAACTATGCCATCTACTTTTTACCCTGGTGTACCCATACCCGTTCCCAGATGCTTCATGAATCATGAATAGTTTTTCCCAAGCCATTTCCCCGTAAGACTGTGGGCCATGTTTCTCTTATGTGGGTAAATAATCCATACGTGGAGCATCTGGGTTTGCTAAAATTAACATACCCTTACCCTTACCATCCATGTATGGTATATTTACCTACATTTGGTTGTTTTTAATGGTAAAATATGGTGAATGTAGGTAAATATACCATACATGGATGGTAAGGGATAGCAATGGAATATCCCCATGTTCAATAGGAAATACATCGCCAAAAACTCCATTTTCCAGCCAGCTATGTTAGGAACTACCAGAGTGTATTGCAGGGATACCCCATGGTCAGAATGTATGGCTAACCGTCCCCAAAAGGTAGGTTAATACATGGCTTATATAAACCAATACAAGGTAACTGTGCCATCTACTTTTACCTTGGTGTATATATATATATAGAACAATGCAAGTCTATGGCTAATTTCAGCGGATTCGTTTTCAACATGCATTGTTTGGAACCCTTACGTACAGCTTATATAGGTGAGGATTCCTCCATTTTAGGTACTCGTACCTGAAATGTTTGGTGATGATTTGGAAGATCCAGCTATTAGAATTTCAGCCAATTTTGGTACAATTTTCATGTATGATAAACGGTCTGGATGTTGTTGTGTTTGGTTTGGGAAATCTCATCGCCAAAAACCGGCCTAGCCAAACCCAAAACTATCTCGACTTCAACAACAAAAAATAACCTTCCCTACAAGGTGGGCCCGGGAAAACCAAGTTACAAGTAGGATCAAGTAGGGGCCCATGTCACTTCTAGGATTCTAAGATTCTAGGGGTGAAATTAACCCCAGTTTTCCCGATTTATTTTAGGAAATTCATAAGGGTTACTCCCCTGAAAATTAACATATCCCCTGAAAAATGATGGTTGGAAGATGAAATTTCCTTTTAAAATGGTCCCTTTTAGGGGGACATTCGTTCATTTTTGGGAGGGTACTTGGAGGTTGGAGGATCATCCCCGGACTTGTAAGTGGTTAGGATCGCTCCTATTTATTTCAGCCATGAAGGAAGTTCGGCCATTTGGAAGGGTTACCACAACCCGATCCTTAGGGGACAACAACAATGACCATGGTTACTATTGACTTGCAAGTCCTGGGATGATCCTTCAAGTATACTTCCCCGAAAACTAACGGCTGGAACCTAAAAAAATCATGGTTTCCAATAATAGGAATCTCATTTTGCAGGGACCTATTTTCAGGTGCCATCGCCGTTCGTCTTCGGGGGTTGAAACCCCTTGGGCTTCCCCCAATTCCCCCAGGCCACGAAGAAGCAACGTGATGTGGGCCGTAGCAGTGCACGTGATGCTAAACAAGAAGCTGCAGTACCAGCATGAGGCACATTGCGGATGTGTGTTGGTTGGCTACTAAAAAAATATATACCCTGGAAGTCAAAGACTATTAATTAAACATATAATAGTTCGATCCCTATTTTGGATGATTAAGATACTTAAAAGCATCGTCTTTGGTGAAAAAACCTCCTTAAAAGATTTGCCCCAGATAGTTTTCAGATATCCACCTTTGACTTATAGCTTTTTTGCTACGGATTTGATTTTCGTGGATTTTTTTGTTCCCGTTCCTCGGGTTGAAGTCACATTTTCCCACCGTTGCACTTCCCTGCCGGTTGTGAGGTGTTCGACTTAAACATGGTGAGTGATGATGCTAAAAAGCGGATTTCAAAAAAAAGGCATGGCGAATGAGGAAGTGGCGTCTTGTACCATGTGCCACCTGAGATTGCATGAAATGTTTTGTTTCGTTTGTTTTTGTTCTTTTTTCTTGAAAAGATAAAGGTGAGAGACAAGCACATCATGAGTTTTTGGTTGGAACTCCCCCCTCAATTTACATGAGATGATCAGTTATATCAGTTGGAATCTGTGTCATGGGCTTTCGACATACTTGGATGTCCCGTTGGAAGATAGGATCAATGGTTAGTAAATGGGTTATAACCCCAATATTACCCCATTTATAAGTAGGTGGCATCACCCATTTACTAACCATTGATCCTAACTTCCAACGGGACTTCAAAATACAGGACACCTCTCCAACTTAGGGATATCATATTTTGTACGAAGGAGATTCATTTTTGCTGCAGTTGTGGTTTGTAGTTTCTTCCCTTGGGTTCGTGGTTTCAAACTATATTTTAACATGCTTTCATGTTCACCCAGAAAATTGGGGAAGATTCCCATTTTTACTCATATTTTTCAAAGGGGTTGAAATTATCAACTAGTTACTAGTTCCCATCTTCCTAAACCTTCAAGGCGTTTTTTTCGGTCGTTTGTTGTTTTTCCTCCGCCGTCCTCATTTGGAGATGCCTACCCATTGTCGACTGGAATTTCAACGGTCAATTCTAGCTGGTCAAATTTTTCAGCAAACAAGTGCTGAAGCAACTCAACTTTCCCCTGGATTGCTTTGCACCATAGTAAATCGTATTTGGGGGAATACTTGTTACTTTTTCCAAGCATCTTTTGCAAATCTAAGTATATACAAGAATAGTCTACCCTGGAATTTTGGATGAAATAAGTCGGTATTAAACTACTAGTCACTAGTCTTTTTCGGTTCAAGACCATTGAGTCATGTGAGCCAGGAAAAAACACACTTATTTTCCAATATACTGATTGTTTAACAGGGATCCTTATAATGGTTGATTATAATCCCCCTTTAACTGTGTAGTATAATCATCCATATCAATATACCCTAAACAACTAGCGTTTATTTCATTGCTCCATTATACACTCCCTAAAAATGATGGAAACCTCCAATTTAGATAGTCCGTGAAAACTAAGAACTGCCCTCTGAAAAATGTATGGTCAACCAATGGACTTCCAGGGCGCCTAATTTTCATCAAACGCAGTCGTAGCCCTGAAGCTGTCAGGGATACGACGAAAAGACCATTTCCGTCTTTTTGTTTCCCATACTTGGAGAATCATGACGTACAAGGTGGGCCCCTACCAATATATGTATATATGGATGTTTCCGAAAATAGTGGTACCCCCAAATCATCCATTTTATTGGGGTTTTCCATTATAAACCATCCATTTTGGAGTACCCCTATTTTTTGGAAACACGCATATATATACATGATAAATTTGGAGTTATGGCGCCCCTATAAACGGCCGAAACTAAATGGGTAAATGGGGTGACTGATCCCTCTAAGTTGAGTTATTACCCTATACTAATGATAGGTAGCAGCACCACCTTGCATGACCTGGTGGTGGTTTCACGTATTCTTCAGAATTTGTACCCTAATAAGTTCTTCAGAATTTGCATTCCCGTGAAACATCCGCAAAAAAAACAAAAAACTATAGGTGGTGGTTTCCAACACATGGTATTTTTTTTGTCAATCTCCTACTTTGGGAAATTGATCCACTTTGACTATGACAACTTTTTTGAGATGGGGGTGGTTCAAACATCAACTACTTGATGATAATTTGACCAGATTCTCCCGGGCATTTTGCCCGGGCCCAACGCTTCTCCAACTCTGCTGTTAGCGACATGCTATGCAGGGTTCGAGGGGAATGACGCTTAGGGAAATTCGCGTTGTACAGAGCATCATGAATCCTGAACGGTGTCAGGGCGTTTTTCAAAGTCCTGCGACTCTTTTGTTTGTGGTGCATATAAACGCGACAAGATAAGCGAACAAAATAGATTTCGTACACACTTGGAACAGACCTAATGATGGATTACGCGGAAAAAAATGAGAAAAAAGAGACATGTGATGCGTTTTTCAGGGTCTTAGCGGGATTGAATCTTTCTACATGAAGTCGTTGAAGTTGGATGATCACACATGGCATGGCAAAGCAATCATGTACCCTCCCGGAAAGTCACAGTTTGCCCCTGAAAATTGGTTGGTTGTGAGATGATCCTTTCCCTTTGGGGCAAAAAAAGGGACTATTTTTAGTGGCTTTTTGCTGTTCTGTTTCAGGAAGGGTGATGGCTTGGTAGTGAAAACAAACACCGTCATCAACAATTTTGCAAACATTCAAAAATTGGCAGCATCCCAGAACCCTAAACATCCACTTTAAAATAGTTGTTTGGTGCAACAACCATTTTTCATGTAGATTTGGAATCATCCAAGTGAAACAACCATTTTAAAGTATTTTAAAGTGGATGTTTAGGGTTCCAGGATAGTAACAAGTAACATAACTCCTGGCTGGGTGGTTTCAAGCATTTCTATTCTCACCCCTTGGGGAAGATTCCGATTTTGATAATTGTTCAAAAGGGTTCTAGACCAGTGTTGATGCTTCAGAAATCTGACGATCACCAGTTGAGTCTTTGAGAATATCCCATGTTTCATAGGACTTCATTATCCCTAGTCTGCCAAATACCTCCTGTTTTTGGGGTCCAAATACTTCCTCACCAGGTGTTTGGAAGCCTAGATATTCCAAGATTTTTGGTCGCCCAAAAAAAAGAAACCACTCGAGGTTGGACGTCGTTTTAGCATCGGGCCAGACATATCTGCAAGATTTGTCGCCCGAACGTCAAGCGCAAGGCGCGGTGTGTTTTTGGGTTTGGGGTTGACATGCGATGATAAATGACAACCCACCTGCAAAAACCCATACTTCCAGGAATGTGAAAGGGGACCTAGTTTCAGATTTTACTTCCCTGAAAACAAATGGCTGGAACTTCAACATCACCCCTTAAAAAAAAATCATCTGAACTAAAACAATCATCACTTTGGGTTCAAAGTGCTACCCTCCAGGAAACTAACATATCCCCCAAAAATGGCATTTTGAAGATGATTTTCCTTTTCCCAAGGTGGGATATGTTAATCCCCTGGAGGGTAATCTTCCAAGGTGCATGTACAACTGCCATCCATCTTGCCACGAGTCTTGCCAAGTCTTGTGCCAATCACCAGTGATCGAAGGCATTGAGTTGTTCAAGGAGATGCTTCTTTGGCAACGAAAACAACGAGGTTGCAGGCCAGCAAAAAGACAAACAAACAAACAAACAAACAAAAACCTAGCTGGTGGTTTCAAACATTTGTTTTCACCCTTACTTGGGGAAATGATCCCAATTTTGACTCATATTTTTCAAATGGGTTGAAACCACCAACTAGACAAAAACACTTGGGATATAAGCCTTTGTGTTCCTGGAAATGGTGGGATCTTTTGATCTTTTCGAGTGCTAAGATAAATTCAGTGGCGGTTTTTTGGAAGGTACAAAATTGATGTTGAGTAGTATGGTTTGATCCTGGCAGTGCGTACTCTTCCTCCCATAATCACAGAAGTTAGAAATGGGGCCCCCCAAGACTTGTTTCCTTTACAATAGATTACAATAGGGTCATGCTCCACTTTCATGATTATGGGAGGAAGGGTAAACTTGGTAAAGATCTTAGATTGATTTTTTTTGAAGAATCAAAGTGGCAAGTGTTGCACCCACCAGCTTGGCACTGGTGAACAACCTGAATTCTGGTGTAGACATGGGTGTCACGCTCTGAATGACCCTAGGCCTGATTTAAGAGCTTCTTAACCATTGGTTTCCCTCATAAAGGCCTTCTTAAACCATTTCTTTTTTAAGGGGTGGTACGTTAGGGGTGGGTACATTGACCACAGTGGTTGAGCCAGCTACAAGATGGGCCTACTACCCGTTATAAATGGAGTTGTGGGGATGGCCTTACAACTGGGTATCTCGGATTATTTCATCCCTATAAATGGAGTTATAGACCATTATAGGCCCCTACTTACATCTGGTAGGTGCCCACCTTGTAAAGTGAAGGAGGGACATATTAATATGCATTTCAGTTGTGAACATGCCGAGCAGTTTGGTTTATTTTTGTCCGGGATAAATTCAGGGGCGCAGCTAATTTGAAGAGGATTTTTTTTGTTGCCATTCCGACATCTTTTGAGGTTGATTGTGTTCAATATACCCTACCTGGATGTCACAGGAAGTTAGGAAATGGTTATTAAATGGGTAACCCCAATATGTTCCCTTGAAAAGTAGTTTATAATCCATTTACATCCATTTACTAACCATTTAGTAACCTTCCAAACACCTGAGCAGTGAAAAAAGGGACCTTGGTTGCTTGGATGGTATAGGGGATAAAATCCTACCAATTACTATAGACTATAGAGTTTATCATTTCCCATTATGGAAATCCCTATTAAACAACCACTATCATGGAAAGTAACAATGGTTTTTCCGTGGCTCAGCAAACCTGAGGAGCTAGGTTTCTGGACCCCCCACAAACCTGCCAAGCAAAGACCGAAGCTCGGAAGCTATCAATGGAAGACTATAGGGATAGACGTAGCAATCCTTAATTTCACAACGATGCACACCGGTGCTTCGACTTTCATTTACCCATATAGGATCTCTGTGTGTGTGGTATATGTACGATAAAAGACAACCAAATCCCAAGTACTCCCTGGACTTTTCACAGAGGAGTCCTGCTATTGATTGTGGTTAAATGTTTGAACCTTATTGATTCTTGTAATTTACAGTCGACTCATGAGCTTCATGGCACATTATGTGGATATATTTACACAAGTTTATGTACGTCGAGAGATATATAACAGGAACATGAGCCATTTCATGAGCATGAGCATATCAGCCAAGGCAGAATGAGTCTGAAGCTGAAGCCTACACTGTTGCAGGAAAGACCTGTTGAGAAAGTACATCAACAGAGGATAAGACTGAACAGCAAGAAGAGACTGAGGAAGAATTCTTCAGAAAGCATGGGTTTTGCAAAACCACCACCAGCTCCAGGGACTGCAAGTGCAAGGACAACTGGAAGCATTGCTTCAGTGGCAGCAATGGCTGCTTTTTCATCAACGACGCTTTTGGCTGAACCAAACTTTCAAGGAGACTGCAAGGTGTTTGTGCGAAGAGTGTTAACAAAGAACACCTCGAATGATTAGCAGGTTGTCCAAGCAAGCGCATCCTCCTGAAACCACCTTTGAGTGTTGAAAAGAAACCCATGAAGGCACTTGTTGCACTTGTGGTGCAAATGACCTTTGGTTCTGCTGACAAAGCAGAAATGTTGATTGCAGAGTTGCTTGGTTTTCAAATTTTTCAATGTATACATGAATGTCAGCAAGTACATGTCATGTACATGGTTCTTGCCAAGCAAAAAGCCTTCGTCATGATTCATGCCTCTCAGCAAGCATTGCGTTTTGAACATCATTTTATCAAGGATTATAAAGGGTAAACCTTTTTTTCAAGTTGATTTTAAGCTGGGTGGTGGCAACTCAAAGATTTTTTATTTTCACCCCGAAATTTGGAGAAGATGAACCCATTTTGACTCATATTTTTTGAAGGGGTTGGTTCAACCACCAACTAGTAAGCCCCTTCGAATTTTTGCCCCTGCTAAAAAAACCCTGCCTCGGCTTTCTCCATCTTCTCCAACCAGGCAGTCCTTGGGTCCCTTGGCCGTCAGCGCCTTGCGACAGAGAGAGTCGGCGCGGGAGGCGGGGAGAACTTGGGGGTCCAGAAGTTTTCATCTTGGGGTCCAGTTCGGAGAAAGGGGGTTATTTCACAAGAGAAACCTTCTTAGGGGGTGATTCTTAATCCCTAGGGATCCTGGCTCACCTTACGTCAGATGATGAGATTAGGGTGTTTTTTTATCACCTCCGAAACGCAAGGTATTTAGGTTCCATGCTCCCATTATCAGAAGGTGACTTGATACAGGATGATACAGGGGGTTGTTAATATCTAAACAAAAAATCCAACAGAACCCTGGAACATACCCCAGACCTTCAACCACCTGTTTGTGAAGGAAACCCTTCCATATTTGTAATTTGGGGGTACCTGGGGTGTGTTCCAGGGGTCCGTTGGAATTTTCTTAGATAGTGCTAATCCCTAAGAATCATACGGTATGTCCGATTGGAAAGGGAGTATCCGTACATTCGAATTCTTTTCGGATGGGAACCCGAAAAATCCTATTCGATACAGGAGGGGTCTGGATTCCTAGGGAATAACACAAATACGACTAACAATAATAATCCCTAGGCTTCCAAACACATGGCGAGGAAGTGTTTGGACCCCAAAAACCTACCCAAAAGATCCCAAAAGAACTTCTCAGAAACTATTTGGAAGACATAGGGGTAGAATACCATGTATGGTATATTTACCTACATGACTAGTTGATGTTTATGGTTTTCATGTAGGTAAATAACAATGAATATACCATACACGGATGGTATGGGAAAGGAAACAAAGGGATACCTCCATAGCGGGTTGGCAACTGGGCAGGAAGCTGTTGCTTGACTTTAGATTCTGGTTTTGACACAAGGGGCATCTACTTGGAGGATGGGCCCCCACTTAGTAAGTAGCTAGGATCACCCCCATTTATACGCTATTTGGAAGGGTAACAAACAACCCAATCCTTAGGGGACTAACTCAAAACACTCCGAGGTGCTAGTTTTGCGGAGGGGTAAGTTGAACCACCTTTAAACTGTTTGAAGCAAACCCAAAGGGGGACCATCATCATTCGACACCTGTCATTTGTCGAATTCGATGCAGATCATCATCTTGGGCACTCCACACAACGTCCCGGGTGTCGACACTTGGCTGGTACTGATCAGTTTACCCGTGGTTGGTTGTGTGAAATATAGGGGATGAAATATTACCCACTTGAATACGGATGATTAGATAAGCCAATGTAAGGATTTCATTCTTAACCAACCAGTAAAACCATGGAACGTCATAGGGATTTTGAACCTTGCTCAGGTGTTTCCCGGTTGGAAGATTGTGTCAATGAATGCCACCTTTGTGTGTTATTGACACTGAAGGTGTTGGCATTTTTGGATTACCCTCCCAAAAAAGGGATGAGCAACACTAGCTGTTGAACTAGTGAGTTTTTTTTTCAACCCGCATGAATTCCGGATTTGATTTATTTGATTTACTTGATCAACACATAATCTGGGCTTGGAAGGGCACGATTCAAACTGAGCAACCCTTAACAGGGAGACCCCCAGGTTTCTTCTCACATCTTTTCAATGAAGTCTTGTAAGATACCCGTCGCCCCAATTCCCAAATATCCCCTTCAAGCATCAGGTCTCAATAAATGTTTAGCAACTTCCGTTCTCCCTTCATAAGAGCTTATTTTGCAATTATTTTGCACCCCAAGGTAATCTTTGATTAACATATATATTAATATACACTAATATAATCATCCTGGTGACGATGTTTCGCGTCCTGAAAGGGTTTAAGTATCAAGCGGCGCATCCCAACATACTGTTGATTCTGTTGATTTTGTCAGAAATCCTGCACCACCTGGCATATATCAAACCTTGTAAATAATGGGATAAGCAAGCTATCGACATATGAGGTTGGTAGTTTATCTCGTTATTTACAGGGTTTTAGCACCATCCCATGTGGTTGTTTGGGATTTCTGAACCATCAAGCGTAGAATTTTCCAAAAGCACATGTTATCCCAGCCATCCGCAGCATCCACCTTCCCCGAACACCCTGACCTCATCAGTTCAGGTCAGTTCGTCCAACCCCGTGCCTGCCGCGGTGATGCGTGCATGTGCTCTCTTAAAGCCGAATTTGGTCGCAGTGGAGTTTGATGAGGCGCAAAAACGGTGTGTAGATAAACACTGAAAGCTGAGAAATTTTGCTTTCTTTAAGTGGTTGATATAGGCACTCAACCAAGCAAACCAACTCTGTTTTTGGTGGAGCCAATTGTGGGTAATCTTGATGACACATTGAGGGGCCCAGCTACAGGGAAAGTGGTGCTTGCGGGAATCTTTGGTACTTGTCACCTTGGCCTGTCGCATGTCCTGCCGGCTTTGGTACTGAAAAGATGGCAACCGGAAATCCGGCTAACCAGTTGATGTAGTAGATATCCCAGTATTCATAGGGTTTGGAATACATCCCAGGTGGTTGTTTGGGATTTCTGACAAACTAACAGTATCATTCAATTGCGCAGGGAATCAACAACCAACTTGAAGTGTAATGAGATTTGTATCCCATTGACAGGTTCACCTTTTTTTACCACAACCTACTCAGCCAATAGCTAACCTTACTAAACTTTTCTGAGGATTCCGAATATTTAGTAGGAAACATATCATATGTATGGATGTTTCCTTAAACGGTGGTACCCCAAAATGGATGGTTTATAATGGAAAACCCTATAAAAATGGATGATTTGGGGGTACCACTATTTTCGGAAACATCCATATATTCTTTCAACAGCTTTGTTTCATGGTCCTTTGGCTGAGTGAGACATACTAGAAATGGTAGTCAAAATTCATCAGCTACTTGGATGTCCCGTTGGAAGTTAGTATATAAACGGTTAGGACAAATGGGTTATAACCCCTATATATACCCCATGTATAAGTAGGTTATAGCCCATATTTGCTAACCATTGATCCTAACTTCCAACGAGACATCCAACATCCAAGTAAGTGATTCCCACGATTCCTTCCCCCCTATCTTTCAAGGCCCGTGGCTTACAGGAGTTGGAGAAACGTCCCAAAGGCGGGCGGCACGGCTGATTGCAACCCTTGAGAAGTGCATTCGAATCAGAATGTGGCATATATAAAATTCTATATAATATGATATGTGTATTTTTTGTACATTGTATATATCATGTAATTATCATTATATAATTTATATATATATATTTATATTTATATTGTATAAATATTATATTTTGTACATATTTTGCCTATAGAACATCCTAGGGTCCCCAGTTTGTTTACCTTCCATTTTCTATGTGACATCTCCCTTCTGATTGGTTGTTCTCCGAACCTTCTCAAAACTATATGTGCCACTCAACATTACTACTCCAAAGTGCTGGAAGTCCTGGAAGTCGTTGCCACCCTTTAAAAATATGGGTGGGTACGATACTTTTGGATGATGAGTTTCTCCAAACCCTTGAAAAATGGATGTTTCCGCAAATAGGGGTACCCCCAAATCATCCATTTTAATAGGGTTTTCCATTAGAAACCATCCATTTTGGGGTACCCCTATTTTTGGAAACACCCAAATCTAGGAATAAAGATGATGCAGCGAAACACAACACATGCCAACTAAAATACCAACAAAAGCATGCATTGACAGGGCCGCATACCGCCTGATACTGCCAAAGACGTATTGAAGCTCCGTCAACATACCCTCCCATAATCATGGACGTAGAAAAGTAACCGACCTAATTTACAGCCCTAAAAGGCAACATGACAATGGACAAAAACAACAACCATTTGAAGATGTATCTCCTTTTAAACTTTAAACATGGTGATTTTCTATATTCCATGTTAGTTTACTGGAGGGTAATGGAAAATTCATCTTGGAAACATCCCATTTGTTCGACTTCCTCAAGGGTAAAGGAAAGCTGTTCATCACTTGAGTTGTGATCTTCTTGCATAAAGCTTGGATCGAAAGAAGAGAGGTGTCATGAGTCAAAGAAAAGATTGGGGTTAAAGGCATCCCTAAGAATCCAGACCCCTCCCTAGAATAGATAGAATAGGATTGAGGGTTCCAATCCCTTCCTTAGAATAGGAATGTAGGGGTAATCCCTTTCTTAGGACATACCTGGATTCTTAGGGCATTGCAAACAATTATTGTTATACACTCCCTACAAATGATGGTTTCCAATTTACATAGCCCCTGAAAACTAAGATAGCCCCTCAGACATAAAAGTTGAAACCAGGATACCTCTGTGGCACAAATATATATCAACCTCCCTGAAACTAACATGTTGCTCTAAAAAGGGTGGTTCCAATTAAAAATCTCAGAAGCCATTGACTTGGAACATTCCAACAAATTCCTAACCTACAACCAACCTATATACAGTACGCCCGCCCAAAAGACTAACGGCTGGAACCCGAACACTAACATAAGCATTCAAACTAACTCTTTTCATCTTTATCCCAGCATCCTGCAAGGTGGGCCCCGAGCTGTTACAAATTCGGAGTTATATTTTTCACCCCTATAAATGGGCGCAAATACATGGGTTTCAAATTTCACTGGAGTGCCGGGTGAAATTTCACCCCGAAATACGTGGAGTGACATTGTCAGCCCCTACTTTGTAGATACACGCCCTGAAAAACCACATCTAATAATATTGGAAAAAATCTCCATTTTCAATATAGTAAATATATGTACATCAACTCATTCATGGGTGGAACATCTCCAGCAAAATCGTCATGTTATAATTTCACTGGTTTTCCGGGTTGGCGACGGCGACTTCCTCCTATCGCCGGTCATGCCGCCGGTGGAATCTATGGACATCGAAGCTGCTGCTGGCGACCTGGCGCCGGAGCCGGAGCAGCAACGGTCGTTCCAAGGAGGGACCGAAGTGGCAGGTTGGGGCGGGGGTTAGTGGTGAGGTTGACGCGTTACACCTGGTACTCTCCCTATAGACATCCGAATACCTGGTGAGTAGGTGTTTGAACCCATTTGAACCCCCACACATCTCCTGAGAGAATGTGTTTTTTTTGGTTTCAAACACCTACTCACTAGGTATTTGGAGGATTTTGGATGTCTAGGGTCTAAACAGCCATTTTTTTATGGGATGTTTATTGAAACAATGATTTTTTAATGTAAAGATTTGGAATCATCCCCTGAAAAAAAGCTAGCGAATGTCCCCTGAAAAAGGAGTACATATCATATCTTCACCAGGTGGACCTGTGGTGTATCATTAGGAATATCTATAATCCCAAAGCAAGATTGCTTGCTACTATAGGTGGTGGTTTCTTGAAATAATTCATAATTTGAGAAGCATATTTTTCAAGTGGGCGGTGCTCTTCTGTCAATTTGGGGTGATACCAGATTGCACACCCATGTTTCCAGTAATCAACCGCTTCAACCGATCAAACGTCCTTCAAGGCGCATCCCAACTGACGTGGTTCGTTTTGGTTTGTTGGACTCGAACTTTCTCAAGTGATAAAAGACATCAAATCAACTGCCTACTCTGGGAAGTTTTTTTTGTTTTTTGATAATATGTTTTACCCCGCTAGGAGAAAAAACAAATAGGTTTCCTGGCCCCAGCATCTGACAAAAACCTTCAACAAAAATATCATGCAAGCCACCTCCAAGTCAACCATTTTGGTTTAAAGTCCAGTTTTTTGAGCCGAAATAAAAATAACTAGGTGGTGGTTTCAAATATGTTTTATTTTCGCCCCTATTTGGGGAAGATTCCCATTTTGACTATTCAGTAATATTTCTCAAACGGGTTGAAACCGCCAACCAGAAAAACTTCGAACTTGTCCCGTGCCGTGGGCTTTTATCATCTCTCACGGTTGGTTCGCATCTCTACTCGGACCTTGCGCTTGAGGACCTTGCGGTTGCCTGAAGGGACGGCACGCCGTGGTTTTTTCAACGCTTTCACCTTTGGTGCTCACATGGCTGCGACGGACGTTTATCACCTTGACACCCTATGTACTCATCGTTGGTTCGGCTCGCCTGGTGACCAGTGAACGCTTTTTGCACCTCGGCGAGTCCCGGAGTTTTGGGGAGGACCTACATGGGACGGGTTAAGGTATATTTACCTACATGAAAACCCATAAACATCAACCATTAAGCCTAAATAAGGGTAAATATACCAGTCCCATGGATCTTATGGGTGTGTTTGTGAGAATTTCCTGTGATGTTAGTTTTTTTTTGTGGCTTGAGCTATAGGATTTAAGGATTCGATATCATCACCAGCCTTACTGAAAGAAAATAATCAATCCATATCCATTGATTTTCCATGTATTTAGAAATTGTGGAAGGTTTCTCAGCATTCTTTCTTGTGACTTTGTTTTTTGGGGTGTCCCCACTTTGATTCCATAAGCTTATCGTAACGGAAGTAGGCTGGAAGCTCACAAATTCTGGAGGTTATGACGGAAGGAAGTTCTCAGCATTGGTTGCGTGAGATGTTGTGCAGGTACTTGGAATCCATGTAACCGGTATAGTCATGGCCAGTCAACCTACCCCCATGTAAGGTACCCCATGAGGAAATAAGGGTTTAATAGCGGCGTTATTAAGGGAACAAACTATGGTTAATAGCCCCTTATTAAGGCCCGCTATTTCTCACGGGGGTAGGTTGTTGGGAACAACCATTTTCCCTATAGATGAGGAGATCCCATGGTGAGGGTGGTGAGTACCAAGCAACTAGTTATCTATATGAAAACTACCCAAAAAAGATGCAGATAAAATTCATTGCAACCAGTTCCCGGCGGGTGGTCCCACCCAGACTGGTGATGATTCTAAGGGAATCCCCCTCAAATGCTCTTACACCCCCGGAAAACCAATATGACTGGCTGCAAAATGACCAGTTCTAATAGGAGATACATCTTCAAAAGGTGGCTTTTCCAGCCAGTCATGTTAGTTTTCGGAGGTGTAACTCTCTAAATTCTGCTTCTGGAACCATAGGAATATTTGCCCAGACAAACCAACCATTGGTACAAAAGATGTGCCGAGAGGATCTTATAAATATGGTCCTTATAAATGGGAATCTGGGTCTATTTCACCCTTAGAAGTGGAGTTATAGAACCCATACCCCTACCTGTAACTACTTGGACGTCCCAGGAAGTTAGTAAATAAATGGTTAGTAAAATGGGTTATAACCCCAATTAATCCCCCATCTTATGAGGGAGGTGAAATAACCGATTTACTATAACTATTGATCCTAACTTCCAACGTCGGGACCATCCAAGTTAGTTCCAATCCCATGGGATACCTTGACTTGAGGTCCTTGGAATATGGTCGTGGGGATTTTCCTCCAGATCGCTATGGTTTGGATCTGAAGACAAGACGGCTCTATGGCGTCTATTGTCCCTTTGGATGATGAAGATTTCTCTGTTTAAACACCTGAAAGTTGCAGATATCTGGATGCCCCAGAAAAAAAGTTAGCCAAACATGTTTTAGAAATACATGGAGTTGGACGTGCCATGTATAATATTTGAGTTTTTCATGCCTTCAACACACTTCATTTCACCGTTTTCAGGGAGAGAAAAAAAACAAGCGGCGGGAAAAAGCCGGAAAAACAACACCATCCTGGTGACCGTTGGGGTTTGGGGCCCCAGGTATTCGATACATGACCAACAATGAGGACATCCGTTATTTACAATCCTTGACCTTGCCACCAGAGACTTGGTCTTAGTATCTTAGAGTCGAACATGGTCCAGTGGTTTCGAAAAAAATCGTGGAATTTTGGTGTTTTTAATGTGTTTTTTTGATTGAAATGAATGATTTTCGAAGAACACCATAATCATGACATGTCATCTTTGCAAGTCGAGTGAGAAAGATTACAGTCAACATTTTGGTTCGGCTTGGAGGGCCCAAGGGGCCATGATCAAAATCGTGGCCCCCTTGAAAAGTAGCAGTAGAGTAGAGCTTATCATACCAGAGGAATCTGCAGCAAGCAGAATTTCATGGAACGCTTTTTTTTGGAACATTGCAAGAAGATTCAACAGATGTCAAAACCATGATTCTTAGCAGGTGATGGATTGATGATCGTGGTTATTGGAACCCCTCGATTAGAAGGTTTTTTCTGGCTTTGACAAACAAATGAAACTTCATATATGAATTACGAATAATCTAGAAATTGAAAATCACTTTCATCTTCGTTTCTTGGGGGTGTTCTCGAAGCCCATTCCCTCAATGCTATCCGATAAAAACAAAAAACGCCAATTAGCTCGCTTTTTAAAGGAGCTGATTGGGATGAAATCATATGATTCTTTGGAATACCTGGATCTTCCAGATTTATGTAAACATGTCATAGCATTTCTGCCTTTTGGTAGGTTTTTTTCTGGTGAAAAGGCTCAAGTCTTGCATATTTGGAAGATCCAGGTATACATAATCAATAATCAGTGAAAATCATAGGAATTCACTGGGGGGCGGGGCACCAAAAAAAATCTGGGAAATACACAATATTGGATACCCTCCCGGGAATTAACATATCCCACCAAACGCGAGTTCGGAAAATCATCGACTCAAAATGCCATTTTGGGGGGATATGTATCCGTTCCCTGGAGGGTATATTGGGGCCTGCTGTTCAACCATGGTAAGTAAGTGATAAGATTCTCATCCCATCATGAAGCGCGGCCTCGGCAAACAATGATGCTCTCAGAAATTTCTACCAGACCTCTTAGAACATACCCCAGATATGCTAAAATCCAAATATGAAAGGATTCCAACACTCCCTTCACAAACGTTCCAGGTTTCATATTATCACTTACACCCCTGAAAATTAATCAACCAATTGAAGAGGACAATCATGTTCCAAACCTCCATTTTTGGGTTCCATGTTAATTTTCAGGGGCGTAGTGGGTTATTTTGGTAACCATTTGGGATCATCCAAGCCACCAGAAGCAATATTACCTCTTGTGGACGATCCTTGCCCTTAAATTAGCTGCCATGGGAACCAAAAACCTTCATTTTTAAGGGTTACAACCCATATTTCAGGGCTTAAAACCTTCATTTTTCCATGGGTTGTTAGGGTCCAAAGGTGATTCGTACATTGGGGTTTTAATCAATGACCCTTATATCCCTAAGGATCCAGATCCAGGTATGTCCGGAAAGAATCCGGGATGATTTTCCCGAACCCAATCCTATGACCTGAGGGGTGGGATTTTTTCGTGATATCAAGTCCTGCTCGATCCGAGATGTGGACCTGGAGTCTTAGGGTATATACTATCCCAAACAATCCATGTATGGTACATTTGGTTGATTTTTATGATAAATGTACCATGCATGGATGCTATGGGTATATATACACCCATTCTGGTTAATTGCAGCTTTTCGCTACACAACTCACTCAGCCAATGTTTGCAACTTTTTGGTGAAAATAAACTTTCGGAAAACTTACCCTCCGGTAAACTAACATAGCAATGGAAAATCACCATTTTCAATAGGGAATACATTTTCAAAAGGGTTATTTTCCATTGCCATGTTAGTTTACCAGAGGGTATGGTTTTAAACTTTTGGCTGCGTAAGATGAAACCCTAGGGATCCAATCACCGAAACTGAGAATGGGAGCATGGAACCCAAATACTTTGCTGAGCTGGTGATTGTATATCCCAGTCATTTCTTGACAATATGACTGGATGCCTAGGGAAACCAACAAACTTGCAGTATATGCCCCCAACTTGCTGCAGGATTCATTCCCTGCTCCTTACAAGCCAACATCGAGACGTTCATCTCGAGACGTTTTCCACTTGAAACGACACGCCATCAGGAACTCTGTGTGAAGAAGAATTATGCGATGAAGGAGGAGGAAACTTCAACTACAGGTGAGCGGTGACCAAAAAATCTGGTTATGTGCTGTGTTTTGGGGATTATTCTTCCGAGTCAGATAGGGGATTATAAGGATCCCTATTGACGTAACCAACCAGTATATTGAAAACCCATGGAGGTTCAAAAAACGTTGCACAGGTGGTGAAGGGAGGGTTTTTTTTCTTTGGGATGAGATGTTCACATTGGCTTCAAAACAGGAGCCTTTCGGTTGGGCCCGGAGCCGTCCTCGTTCTAAATGGAGGGTGTCACATCTACCTGTTTGGGGGCCCTGAAACCGGGTGTCAAATTGGAGGACCTGCTGTTTTCATAAGAGGGGGAGGTGGATTCTTAGGGCAGTAGCTAGTCTCCCTAAAACTAACAGTTTCACCCATGGCTCGAAGAAGCTCCGTTTTGAGAACTCACACGGGAAATTGCAACCTTCCAGTTGCTCTATTTTTTGTTCATGCTCACGAACTGTTCGTTTCAGGGAGGATCATTAGGCCCACCATCATGGCTAATTAACCAACCCTTAATCAGGCCTTTCTAAGGGAAACCAATGGTTGATTAGCCGGAAATTAAGAAACTTCAGTGAAACCTCCATGATCTTAAAACTGCCCGATGCTTAGGTGAATGTCGAATGTTGAATGACAAAGAGCTCAGTCATATGAAAGATGTGAAAGTGGTGGCCAGCCGCCACTTTGGAAGCAAGAAAATATCTACAAAGTTGAAGTTGATGGAAATCCATTCCGCAAATTGTGGTGGGATTGTTGAACTAATATACCTTGAATTTAGGTGTTTTTAGTTTTGAGGCATGTGGCGCGACGTTCATCCCGATGGATGTGACGTGAAATAGTCCAAGATGAAGATGATACTTGTGAGCATTATGATATCCAATGCTGTCCCATTATGCTTTTTACAATATTTCCCCAGGCTGAGGAGGCTGTAAATTTCGTCACTTGGGGGAACATGTTTGGCTTATAGGCCCATCAAAAAGAATAGAATAGATGTTTATACTTTATACTATACAAGCTCCATTGTTCATGCAATGCACAGTGACAGTGGGCCCTTGAAAGATGCGTTTCGTAGTGAACATGTTTTTTCCAATGCTTCCAAAGAATGTAACCTTGCCACAGATATATCATGGGTACGGTATATCATGTATATCTTTGATAATTTCAACATTTGCCATATTGTTGGCACCAAACCATACTTTGCAGTACACCTTCGAACGAGAGGGAACAAACGCAGGTTTTCACCATCGAGTTCGTGAGGAGTTTCGGAGTGGTTTTCAGGTTCCTAGTTGTTGTTGAATTATATTCCCAATTCCAAAAAAAAACTCCTGGAACGACCAAAAAAAAACAGGAAAACTATAGCAACATGACAACCTGCTGGAAGGAATTTTCTGGGTTTAACAAAAAGATGAGTATATTTATATATATATTATATATATACATATTTATACTTTCCTTTGACTTTAAAAAAACACGTGTTCCTCACGTGTTCCTGTGCAAACAAAAAGAGAAACATGGTCATTTAGGGGTGGGTTGTGTCTCATAGGATTTGTTTTTTCTGAGGTTTATTCACCTTATTTTGGTTCCTGGCTTTCTTGCAGCTGAAAATTGCATGTTTTCTCTACTTCACGGATTTTCCGGAGCTTCAAAAAAGTCGGGGAAACCCAGTCCCCCAGGGTGGATCCCTTGGGGGTTGAGGGTTTCGGTGAAGAGTTTTAGGTCTCGGTGTGAACCGAAACTTTGAGGATTTAGAGCTGCAGTGATGAGGGGTATCACATCATATCACTGTTCAGAGGTTGAGGGGGAGAAGCAGCTATCGTAATAGATATCGGGGTCCACCATAAGAACCAACCGTTACATGGGAAAATCGGGCCCCCTAAAGAGTGATGTCGGTAATTATTGTCCCTTGGTGATGGTTCGGGTTTCTTCTATTTTTAAGGGTTGTTTCATGTGATTATGGCAAACCCTGGATATACACCCTGGAAGTCTTTGGCCACTATTTTTTTTGGGTTGTTGGTTTAAGAGTTTCACCCATTTTTTTAAGAAGCACCATTTTTATTTAAATGGTGGTTGACTTCCAGGGTATCTATACGTGTATATAAGTATACATATATATATAACTCTGTAAAAAAATAGGAAATTGCCTAATATTAACCCCACCAAATCTTAAAATTTGGCCAGACGTATGGTATATTTACCAACATTCACCCTAAAAAATCAACAATTCATGCAGGTAAATATTTAATTCGTCCCATGGATCTTCTGGGTAGTGGAAGTTTTTTTTTCCACAAATATAGATCCTGAGTTTCCCATGAGGAGGTTCCAGGGTTGGGGGTAGTGCTTAGTGATGAGTGCCTGGCGGTTGGGCACGTTTAAGCATCCCTAAGAATCGAAGTGTGTTACACACGCAAACCTGTTCTAAGGATGGGATTGGAACCCCCAATCTTATTCGATCCGGGAGGGAGGGGTTTGGATTCTTCGGGCAGGGCGTAAATGTTGCCTCTCTGTCTAACAAGGCCAAACCTGCGAGTGTTTTTTTTTGTGTGTTTGTTTTGTGCTGTTACTTACTCTTACCCTCTGGTAAACTAACATAGCAATGGAATATCCCCATTTTTAATAGGAAATATATCTTCAATCCGGGTCCATTTTCCAGCCAGCTATGTTAGGTTTACCGGAGGGTAATCGAGAGTTCTAGCTTGTGGATGCTCCCCCTCACAGTAACTAGTGGAACATGTTAGTGAATCAGGATCCCCTTACTCAAAATTATAGCAATCCCGGAGGGGACGCTTGCATCATGGGGAACAACCCAAGTTATATAATACTTCACAGCCAGAACCTCAGATTAAACAATGGCGTAGTTTGTTTAAACAAGGAGTGATCAAATGGTAACGGATGCCTCAAGCATCAACAGCAAAGAAATGTGGGGTTGATCAACTTCCATTGCTTCAAAACAGTGGTATGGGATAAACTTGCCAACCCAATATTTTCTGGGCACATCTTAGATTAGCATTAATCCATATTAATTAATCCCTTATATAGTTCCTTTGAGTTTAGTGGGATTGTACATGCTCCCCTGTAGTTTTGCCTGTTGGCGCATTGAGACGCACATGTAGGGAACGTAAGGGTTGCCATATTTTGAGGTTATATATATATATATATTGTATTTCTATTTGTAAGGATACCCATCAATGATGTGGAAACAACTTCCCATCCGCCACACACACAAAAAAACACGAAATCCTTTTTGCCACTTTTTTCCCTCAATGTAACTGCATAAAAAAAGCATTCAACAAAAAAATCAACATAAAAACTGTTTATATATACATTTATAGATGGCTGTTTACATGAAAAAACAACATTCAATGTTCCCATAAAACCCTAGGGATCCAACCACCTCACCGAAACTGAGAATGGGAGCATGGAACCTAAATACCTTTCATTTCGGAGGTGATTATACACCCATTGCTCATAATCTGAGAAGGTGATTGGATCGTTAGGGTATATATTTACAATTTGACCAGTTTAGGAATTAAAGTTTACATAAGAAAAACAACAAATCAATGTTCCCATAAAACCCCTGAGGCCTGCTTTATGGCAGCATTTTGAGTTTGGGACTTTCGCTGTCGATTTTGCTCTTCTCCTTGGTGGCATTCAAAAGCGCCTTTGCGAGGCGACGGTTCCAAGGGTCCCAGGGTGGGTTCCCGACTTGGAGGGTCATCCCTGTTAGTAAGTGATTAATAACCATGGTTAGTAAATCTCCTAACTGGGGTTGTTACCTTTACAAACGGCCTAAATGGCTTATAAATGGGGGTTACTAACCACTTACTAACTGGGATGATCCTCAGCAGGACTTGTAGGTAGTTAGGATTCACCCCCATTCCCCAGGTGCTCAATGTATGGCCTATTTACCTACATTTGGGTAGTTTAAGGGGTAAACGTTGAGCATCTGGGCTTATAAGCCATGGATCTTCGGCCGTTTGGAAGGGGAACAACACAACCCTATCTTTAGGGGATGAACTGCAAAAAATTGGAAAATTGATCCTCCTTTCCTTTTGGGATGGCCTAGTTTCAAGGGCGATTTGTTAGTTTTAGGGGGTCAAGTTTGTTTTCAACCAAAGAAATTGATATGGCATTTTGTTCAAAGCACAATGACAAGTATGTAAAATCCGCCAGGTTTCACAAGCTCTTCTTTCAAGATGGCACCTGGAATTTCAACCAGTGACGCGGTTGTGACAATGGCGAGTTGTTTGATGACAATGTGTGGCCTTGCTTAAGCCTTCCTTTACGCCATCAGGGCGAACTACACTAAGATTCTAGAACCTATATTTGTAACAAGGTACCTCTACTCCCCAAAGAGGGTTTTCGGAATGCCATGGCTGCCATGGATTTTTTTGTTGTATTTGACTACATTAACATAACCTGAAATCTTTGAGATGTTTTTTGCGCTGTTGAAGATGATTCTGGTGTAAATATCAGTTAGCCAACAAAACCTTTTTGTTTGTTTGAGGTGTTTTTGCTAGTTTTCTGCCATGGGACTTTTCACCATGGAAAAAAACACCGTCTGGGGAATATGTTGTTTGCTTTCAAATCTAAGAAATACAAATTAGACGCTGGTTTCAAACATTTTTTTCAATTTTCACCACTACCTGGGGAAGATCCAGCATTTTGACGAGCATATTTTTTCAGATGGGTTGAAACCATTCGCTTGGATTTTCGTTCTTTGAGCTTCATGATGTTTCATATTGATCCGCAGGACTCGAGCCAAAACACATCATTTTGGAATCCAGTTAGAATCAGCTCACATGAAAAAAAAGCAACACGACCTGTGACCTGGCGGGTGATATTCCGTCTATTCCCTATTAAAATACAAGGTGATTTTACAGCCACCAGCTTCTTCCGAGTGACCCTTTTGGGTGGTTTTATTCGTGACCTTTTCAGGGGTTAATGTTAAGTGACCTTCATATTTTTGTGATCAGTTCGGGTCACTGACGGAAGAAGCTGGCAGGTGTATGGTTTTTTTCATTTGCGTTGTGATTGCGTTGTGCTTCTCATCCTTCCCTAAGGATCCATACCCTTCCCTAGAGTCCTCGAGTAGGTTTGATGGTCGAAACATCCCATCCCCACAATAGGATTACAGGGGAAATCCCGGATTCTCAGGACATATCTGGATCCTTAGGGCTTTTTAAACCCGCTCTTCAAGGCGTGATACCTTGATCCGTTTATATCCCTTACGATTCTGGATCGATGCTACAGTCACTGTGGGCATCTTCACTGTTCTCGGTGGGGGAAACTTCCGTTTGGGGGGAAGGGATGGGTCGCTCGAAACCCGCAAGTGGAGGCCAACCCCCAAATTGGTGGTGAAAAGTCAGGGAATCCTACAGCAAAATAGCCGAAAGAGTCAGGTTTTTGAATTTGTAATAAATTGCCTAGATGGGTGGCTTTGGAGGCTGGTTTGTTGGTGTTTCTGGGGTGTAACGACCCTAGACATTTAGTCATACGGTTGATGGAAGAATTCCCATTCCCAACCACCTGAGATAGATTTAAACAACCCGTAAATAATGGTAGATTCTTCAAAGCAACTGGTGCAGGATTTCTTCCATCAACAGTACTTCCTGAGGTCTATTTTCAGGAACTGAATACTGAAGGTCAGACAAGGTGTGTGCTGAACGTTTTCCCGGGGCCCACAAACTGCAAGTCATGTGAAATGAATTCCCACCTGGTGAAAATCGATGGCCATGGTCACGTGTTAGAAAAATGGGTTACACGGCGTTTTCAATTTGATGACTCCAAATGACATGCATGAAAAACTAGGTGGTGGTTTCAGATATTTTTATGTTCACCCCCACTTGGGGAGATGATCCAATTTGACTAAGAATTTTCAAATGGGTTGAAACCACCAACTCGAAAATGAATGAAACTCACCATTTCCATCCATGAACAAAAAAATCTTGGCACACCTGCACATCTTTACCCACAGGATCCATGTATGATATATATTTACCGACATTTGCCTTAAAAATCAACCAAATGCCAAATGTAGGTAAATATACCATACATGGATCCTATGGGTTAGGTATTTACCGTAGTCCCTTACACCCACTGCAGTCACTGCAGCTGCTTTGAGTTGATCCGGTGGGGGTAACCCACCAAGAGTGCTCAACCTTTACCTAAGTTTTGCCCAGAAATGCTTGGCTTTTGGGGTACAATGAGACAGGTATGACTGATCTTGGATCAGCAGAATCTCTGGTTACAAATTGAGATTTCACCCGCAAGTGAAGGCAAAATCACACGATCCTATACATACTAAAGATGATCTAAAGATGTAATCCTTTATGGGAGGGGAAATCACTTCAACGAATACGTATTACCGTATATAATGTATATATTACCGCATGGGAAAGAAGAATAACAACCCAAGTTTGTTAGTGGGATGTTCATAGGTCATAGGTTTTCCTGAAAGCACACATTAACATGGAAGTTCATCTAGACGAGACCGCCAAAACATATCATCGCCACACCTCCCCCTGAAGTTCGACCGATTCCCTTCTGGATAGGTGCCATGTTGATGTTGTTCTGTGCACGACGGAAGCAAAAGAAAGATGAACGTGTTGCTTGAAGTTTTCAGAGTCGAAAATGGAGGGGAAATTGATGGAAATTGGAGTTTTGTTTGGATTTTTTGTTGCTTGAAGCGCAAGCCTTGAAGTCAAAAGATGTTTCCAACTGTTGTTGGAAAATGGTGATTTTTAAATGCATGTGATTGATCTCAAATATTCAGAGACATGCATATATTATAACTTATGTACCAACGTACCAGCTTCTTCCGAGTGACCTTTTGAGTGGTTTTAAGTGACCTTTTCAGGGGTTAAGTGACCTCCATTTTTGTGATCAAAGGGTCACTTGGAAGAAGCTGGTTTATAAATTTGGTTTATGATTAACTTGTTCTTAAAAGGTGAACGGTGAACTCAAAATTGTCCGGAGATGAATTTTGTGAGTGGAGCCAACGATTTTGGGAGGCGATTTTTTGGTTGTAAAGGATTTATTTTGTTTGGAGTGATTTAAAGCCATCTGTTGGGTGAGGGATCCAATCACCTTCTGAGAATGGGAGCATGGAACCTAAATACCTTTCATTTCGGAGGTGATTATACACCCCTTGCTCATCATCTGAGGTTCGGTGATTGGATCCTTAGGGATAAATATACCATTCCCATGGATCCTTTCATGAAAATCTTCATCTCTTCATCGAGGTTTCTATGTAATGCGAGGATATCATCGAGGCTTATTGTTGCTGCGTTGCTTGGTCCGAAAAAGACAGATATGGGATCCTATAGATGGAAAGCTACACCACCAGAAAGCTGCGAAAAAATGAAGATCTACGTGGTGGAGCCTGAGATATTTTTGGTGTGGCCACCTTTCAGCGAAAATTCTACCCATCCAACAAAGAAAACAAGATCAAGTGCAGAAAAATCTGCCATCATTGGAATCATGGCGCGGCCTTTGGGTGCTGAAAAACAACAACCCCTCTTGGTGTTTCGGGATGACCCACAACGACAACGACAACGACGGAAAAGCTTCGCGAAAGTTGGATTCTGAGCCGCTAACTTGAAGTTGGCAGGCTCTAAGGAGGGCACTGACTGGAAAAAGATGGGAGCAATTCGGTTTGGCCCTTTGATTTTGTTTGTTTGTTGTTTTTTGTTTTTTTCTGGGGGGGCGGTTTGTTTGGCTTAAATTGTTTTTTTTTTGTTTTTGTTGTTTGGTTTGTTTTTTTCTTTGTTTGTTTTTTTTTTGGGGGGGGGGTTGTTTGGTTTGTTGTCTTTTGGTTTGTTTGGTTTGTTTGTTTTTTTTTGTTTGTTTTGGGCGTGTCTTTTGTTGCACTTAAGGTCCTAAGGTACTTGTCGTAAACAATGAAAATATCAAGGAAAAAACCGGAGAAAAAAAAACAACCAACCAACAACCAACCTTTTCCTCCACGGGGAAATCGAGGGGAAAATTCACCCTCAGCAAAACCTCTATCGCCAGGTCAATCTGCAGTCCTTCTACCCGAGTCTTCCGATGCCCCGGGATTTCAGGTGGAGAAAAATTGCATGTCATTTTTTCCGATTCTTGGGGGGATGGAACCCGGGACGGTTCCGTGATGGGATCAAATGGGGGTTACCCCTGGGGATTCTGGGTCCTTCAAATAGAACCCCTAAAGGCCTTTCGCCTCAGGAGGTGTGAAAGCGGGGAGGTGTTTTTTGCGGGTCCAGCCCCACCGATCCTCATGGTATTTCGGAAGACTATAAGGTATATTGGTTGGTTGTTAGGGACCCGATTGCTTATTATAAACCTCAAATAACTGAGGTTTGTATGGTCCCAATGTGTGTTCTGCAAGAGGTTTGCAGCGTTGTTTTGTTTTGTTTTGGTTTTTGTTATGTTTTGTTTTGTGTTGTTTTTGTTTGTTTGTTTGGTTGGTTTTCAGATTGCTAGAAATTAATTCGCAACTTCTGAGCAAATCCTTGCTGTCCAGTTTCTCCAAGAGTAGTAACACTTGTTTAGCCCCGGAAGCTAATGGCTGGACACCAGAGGATCATGACTGGGATACGTGGTTAATAACCGTGGTGATCCTAAGTCCCCTAAGAGTTGTGGGACCCCCTTGCAAATGGCCGAACTTCATGGCTTATAAATGGGGGGAGCGGTTATTAACTACTTACAAGTCCTGGGATGATCCTCCAAGTAGGGGTCCATCTTTCAGAGTGACAGGGCATCTTCCAGATGTTCTCACAACCTGAGCGTGGATGCCAAGGATCATCCGAGATTTTTTGTTTTGCCGCAAAAATGACATGAGGACCTTATGAAAATTTATGAAAGCAAAAGATCTCATCAATTTCAATCCCCCTTCCGCGGTGAGAGCAAATTAAATCTAGGATCTCAAGCCCCTGGCATTTATTGTCATAATTTCAGGTAATTTTAGGGTTTACCCTAAACACCCAAATACTTCCTGAAGTTTGGTGTTTTAGATAGGTTTTTTGGTAGTCCAAATATCTTCTCAGGAGGTGTTTTTGGCAGTAGAGCTCCTCTTGAGATGTGGAAAATCATTGAAACCCACTAACCACAGCATAGTAAATCACTAACCGGCAACCAACTACCAATTAAATGAGATGCTTGAACCCTGCCTTTGGACCTCAAAACCATGAAAAATGAAGGTTTTAGGCTCACAATATGGAGCCATAACCTCTAAAAATGAAAGAAACGCGGGTTCCCATGGTGCATAGTAAACCCACTGCCTGGTGATTGGAACAGCAATGGTAACGTAACTCCTTCAGAATCGTCAACGGTGTTAGGCTTTGAGGGTTTGTAGTAAATGTGCCGGATTTGAGGGGCCGGATATAGCCATATAAAGATAGGTGGGTGTTATCAGATATATTTTTGGATTTTCCATACTTGGGGACATGATTCATCTTGTTTTACATTCTGACATTCTGGTAAACTAACGTAGCACGTTGGAAAATGGATCCTGAATGAAGATCTATTATTAATATATTGAAATTGGGACATATTCCAGCCAACTACTAGTTACCCTCCCTGAAACTAACATAGCACCTGAAAATGGTGGTTACCAATAGGAATCTCCTTTTCCAGGGGTCCATTTTCAGGTGCTACGTTAGTTTCAGGGAGGGTAGTTTATCAGAGGGTCATATTTTTTAAGAAAGGGGTGGGTTGGAACCCGCACTTGGCATATGGGAGTCCAACCGGCCACCATTTTGTTGGTCCGGTTGGTGGTAACGAGTTTCACTACATTGGAATAATAATGTAAGCTTTATCATCATCCAAAAGGAACCTTGTCATTTTAAAATGGTGGGATGCCGTTCCAGGGTGTGTTTTATATATACATATAATGTTTGCTAAAGTTACAAACCAGAAAACCAACAAACCACCCTCCAAAAGCCCAACTTGCCCTTTAACCCATTTTAGACTTCTACGGATGTGTTTCAACACCTGTTATTTGTTTTCCTTCCCCGAGGTTGGCTTTGGATGAAGACTTGTTGCAACGCATTCGAGTACCTTCGGCTGCATGGAGTTTGTCTCCTTGCCCCAATCACCAGACATGTAAAAACACAGTACCTGCCCTAGTAATCCTGGCTCACTGAAATTTTGACTGGGAGGATGGATCTCCAAATACTATTGGTTTCGCAGGTCGCCGAAAAGGTTTTGTGGAAAACAGCAAGATGGGTCCCTACTATAGACATAAACTATGGAGTTACAACTAAAATCTAAATGACCTTTTTAAATTGGTAACCGGGTTTACAATCCTTTGAGAATGGAGTTGCAACCCTACTTCTAAGGGTCCCATCTTGCAGTGCCTAGAAACAAAAAGGGTGGACTTTTTGTGTCAAGCCTCAGGTATTTTCCATGACAAGAAAACTGTTCAATCCCATAGGATCAATATACGACATTTAGTTGATGTTTATGGTTATGAATTTTTCCATGGGCCCCTAAAACCTACCTGTTTTGAGGTTTTTATGGTAAAAAAACTGGTTTTTAGGTGGCCAAAACCTTTATTTTTCATGGTTTTGGGGGCTCATGGTATAAGTAAGCAAACATAGCATAGGTTGATCCTATGGGAATGGACATCCTTTGGAAATGGTTTTTATTTTCCACTTGCAAACCCACCGCCTTATAAGGGTTATAGACTTTGAGCAGCAAGTAGTGATAGGTGGATATTGCCTTCTGCTTATACCACGTTCTTTCATAGCCAAAAAACATCCATGAGAACCCTTTTCGAAGTGGTGGTTTTCAAGATCGTGTCTTCTTATTTACTCTCGTTTCGGTGGGGTATGATCCATTTTGTTCATTTGATTCATATTCATATTCGTATATATTTGCTAGCTCACCCACAAGCGAGCTGTGCAATAACAAAATGAATCCGTAGCTTCATGAGGAATGAAAATGGAGAATCCTAGGATGAGTTCTTGAAGAAAACTGTTGCATTAGAACTTGTTTCTGGATGGTTTGCAGGGGCATGGAGTGTTTTTGAGTATATTTACCCTGGGCTTCCAACACCATTAAAATAATGGTTGACCCAATTCGATGATTAAAACCCTTAGGTAAGCAATGGGGGTTATATTAACACCCATTGTTTTAATGGTGGTTGGAATCCCAGGGTTTATATATTCACATATTTCTTCGTGTGTTTCTTGTATTTTTGCAATACACGTTTCAATAACATTTCACATGGGAGAGACATAGTAGGTTGTGGTGGTTTCAAAGGGTTGACAGTTGTCAAAGTCTCAAATCCAACCCCCAGATGAAAGAGTTGCGATGTTTAACTTGGCCGGGTCCATTACTTTCTCCACCCATCACCCATCCACCCTCCACCTTCCACCTCTCCACCCTCCACCTCCACCCCCTCCACTCTCCACCCTCCATCCCTCTGTATCCTCCACCCACTATACACCCTCCACCCTTCATCTCCACCCTTCCACCCTCCATCCCTTGATCCTCCACCCAGTTTGCATCTCCACCCTCAACCCCCCTCCACCCTCCGCCCTCCACCGCCTCCACCCACTACACGCCCTTTACCTTGCACACCCCCCACCCCTCCATCCACCATCCATTATTCATCTTCTCCAGCCTCCACCCTCCACCCTCTCCACCCTCTCCACCCTCCACCTCCACCCCTTCCACTCTCCACCTTCCACCTTCCATCCCTCCTACCCAAACCCTCCACCCTTCATCTCCACCCTTCATCTCCACCCTTCCACCCTCCACCTCCACCCTCCATCCCTTGATCCTCCACCCACTATGCACCGTCCGCCCTTATCTCCACCCTTCCACCATCCATCCCTTGATCCTCCAGATTTGTTTTGACGAGTTCAGTGACAGTGGCACGGTCGATGCTGATGCTGTGAAAATACTTTTGTATCGTGACGAGCCTGGCAGGAAGGAGAGTCGAGGCAACCGTGTTGGCCAGGTATAGCGGTGCACAGGTGGGAGACAGACTTTCAGCGCCGGCATCATATTCGTTGAGTCTGATGCGAAGAGACTTCGGAAATATCGTGAAGATTTATACAATGTCGACGGGATCCTGCCAGGATGAATTTCATTGCAGTGAATTGATCCCTGGGGCGATTGCAGCTTCTGCACAGCGGCGGAACCTGTGTGAGGTGGCCTCGGATCAACAAGTCGTCTTTGAGGAGGACTGCGCTCCCTCCCACATCGGCGACAATGACTGCCACACATTGCTACACAAAAGCAACGGGATTGCAGGCTCGAAGAGTCAAGGCTTTGCGAGACGCGCATCTAGGGTGTAAGGTGAAGAGTTGGAGAAGAGAGTAGCCTACGCATATCTACCCAGATGTTTAAAAATCTTGCTGGGCCTTCCCCAAGGCTGTCGGGGGTAGTCTAAAAAGTCTGTCTATTTTATTATTTAAATAGCCGGATGTTTAAATGGCGGCGCCGTACGTGGAACTTGTGTGTCCTTAAACCCTTCAAAATAAGGCCCTTTCTAATCAAAACAAGGGTCACTTGGGTTGCAGGTATATATAAATAAAGATGGTGTATGTATGAAACGTATATATATATATATATATATGTGCAGAAAAAATCCAGGGATCACAGATATATTCCCACCATTTGGCTATGAAAAAGTGTGCAAGATGAATCAACGTATGTAACATCTGTAAGTATACATGGCTCTTCTTTTTACATACGGAAGTTGTTTTTCAGCTCCCAGAAGAAATGGTGCTCGAAAGGAATGCGACATTAAGGACCCACAAAACACCTACACCCATGTTGAGTAGTTCTTGCAATTATCCAGGTAGTTTTCCCTTCGCCATCACGCAGGCTAAAACCAGCAACCGTCTTACGGTATGAGCCTCAGAGGGGTGGAACGAAAAGCATCTTAACCGTGCCAGAAGAACGTTGAACATTAAACAAAACATGATTGTTTGGATTATCCCTAAGGATCCAGATATATCCTAAGAAAGGGAATTCTGTATTCCGATTCTGGGGATAGGATTGGAACCCTTTATCCGATTCTGGGGAGGTGTCTGGATTTTTAGGGTAATTTGTTGGGGATTATATTGCTTCATGGTATTACATAATAGTGTCCTTTTTTTGGATAGGACTCCCTCTTGAAACCAATCACTAAAATTGCATGAACTACAACTGCTGGTGGAAGAGTGAAGTCTTCCTGTTAGTAGCAAGACATTCCAAAAATTTTTTGAAGTGATCAGCTTCCAACTCTCAAATTTTGGTTTTCGATGTTAGTTGTAGGGATCGTGACTGTAAAATCAAATGCTTGTGGCTCTGGTTGAAGATTTTTTAATGCTGTTCGTTTTTCACTGTGGGTTTTGGACCAACGGATTTGTCCATATAGGTCAGCTGGTGGGGTTTATACTAAGACTTGGTGAAACACCCGCAGGTGTGAAAGGGCCACGAATGAATGTTCATCTTACCTGGCCAACATGCAAACAAAAACCTATCATTTCCATACGCTGAAAACCAATCAAAGGTGAGGCAAGGCGGTGAATGACAATTTGTTGCAATGCGTTTGCTATCGCTATATGACTGCTTTGCTATTCCTACGTTCATCCTTTCCTGGCCTTGAGGTGAAGGGTTATATCAAGGCTTTGCGTTACATCTTTGCCAAGAGTAGCGAGAAGTGTTTGGCCCGGCGTCCTGGAAATGGATGGCATTTAAGCATCACCATTAGGGGGGTTTTAAGCATCACCATTAGGGGGGTTGGAATGGTGGGAATTCACCTTGTTTCGTGATGTCTGTAGGGAGAATTCTTGGTTAAAAAAAACATCGGGGCCCGACCAGTTCCCGTAGAAGACACAGCTACCAAAAAGTGGTCACACGTAAGGTTTCATCTCCCCACTGAAATCTCTTTGATTCAGGTTTAGGAATTAGTCTCCCTAAAACTAACAGCTAAAGCACCAGAAAATGGATGGTTTCTTCAAGCGTGAAATATTTTCCTTTTGGGGCATTTTGGGCCTATTTTCAATGGCTTTTGCTGTTATTTTCCGGGAAGGTATAGTCGGTGGATTGTCATTTGCCCAGATTGATGAATCCAATGGCATTCTTTCAACAGTTTTTGTTGGGAATGATGAGCAGTGAGAAAAAACAACATTTATATTTACTGTACCAACAGTTGCCAGTAGGTTAGGCTCAAGGGGCTGAAGAGCTAGGAATAGTACCCCAACCAGTAAGTGGGTTCCCGGTAGATTTCTTTGGAAACATGTTTAAGCGCAGTAAAGCTTACATTCATCAGCCTAAGTGTTTGTTGCGGGTAGTTGTAACAGATGAACACCTAGGGTATCATGCTATACTGTCATAGTTAGCTAACGACAAACACCTGCAAAAAACAACTCAGTGGAGTTGCAAAAATTCAGTGGTTACTAATTATATAAGATTACTGGGTGGTGGTTTCAAATAATGTTTTATCTTTATCCTTATTTATTTGGGGAAATGATCCAAATTGACTTGCGCATATTTCTTGACATGGGTTGAAACCAACCACCAACCCATCTGAGGCCATGAATGCTTGCAACCTCAGCTGAAGCTGAATAAGGATGGTGAAGCTGTTGAGGATGTTAAGATATAAAATTGCTAGGTACTGTAAATTTATCTACCTACATTTGGTTGATTTATATGGCAAATTTACAGGTAAATACCATACATGGATCCTCTGGTTAATATTTGGGAGTCGGAGGATGTTTTTGAAATCATCTCAAGACGTGTTTTTTGTTCGCAAGTGAACAGTGTTCAGAAGTCCAAGTGATGTTTTTTCAAGATGAAAGTTAGCTTTACTTTGAAGACCCAAGTAGGGAATCGTACTGACTGGAATGGGCCTTTGGTGGTAATATCATATGATATTTATCTAACACGCAATTTTACTCCTTACCGTAAGTTGGCTGCTGTCCATTGTCATGGACGCTGAGAAGGTAGCTATGATGCATTTGTTCATTTTGTTCCCTCAAAAAATGCCTAAGCATCAACAATCACTGAGTACGTAGATTCAGTTCCGTTTCCATTCCAGTATTCCATTATTGTAAGAGAGATGTTTACCTTCTCCGAGATGACTTCTATACTTAAATTGGACGTCACCTTAAGACTTGCAGTTGAAAACAACACTTATATAACCCTTGGCGTTTCGGACCTCGTTTTTTTTCGCCAATCTGACTCCCTCATGGTAGGATTTAGGGAGAAAATGGTTCGCCAATCTTTGGAGGAAGAAATGGTTGGCTTGGTGAAGGGAAAGGTAGAAATCTGACAGTTGGGGAATGCATCACCGCAGGATTGTTTAACCAAAATACCACAGAGGGGCGTTCGGATCAGATTCTTACTTGGCCAATGGCTACACTTTAAACTTTTTGGGATTACATCTTTATAGTAGAGAAATAATAAAGTTCAAATGTTTATTTCAGGGTCCGTTGGCTAAGTGAGGATTATAGTTGCAAGATGTGTGGAAGATTACTCAATGAATGTTTCCCATAGCATCCATGTATGGTACATTTACCTACATTTACCATAAAAATCAACCAAATGTAGGTAAATATACTTACTATACATGGATTGATTGGGTTTGTTTTCCAAAACATCCATTCTTTTTGGTTGAAAACGTCCACAAAATCACTGGGCGACATCGTTCCGGTAAAACCTTGAGGTTTTTGCCCTTGATGAGTTCCGAGCTGAGGTTCATGAAAGGGTGGGAAGATCCCGTACCAATCATTGAGGACGCTAGGTGGTTTCAAATATATGAGCCTCATAAAAATTGCAAGGCATTCAGGCGCAACACATTCTTCATCACTTGACGATCTATTCGCGAAACGAACCATCCACTACTCCGTCCCCTTGCAGCATTTTCTTGTTTTTTCGGTCACTCAGAAAACCGGTGGGCCGTAGCTCACATGAGCTGTAAAAAAAAATGCTAACATTCTTGAAAGAACGTCAGGTGGAGAATCGGGGGCTTAGTAAGAGTTCTGAATGAGATGATCCTCCTCACATATGGGTGTTTCCGAAAATAGGGGTACCCCCAAATCATCTATTTTAATAGGGTTTTCGATTATAAACCATCCATTTTTGGGTACCTCCATTTTTGGAAACACCCATATGATGTTGTGCACTTGGGACCCAGTGGTATTACTCTTTCTTCATCCTCAAAACTGGCACAAAGTGACCCGTTAGCGCTGCTTCAGCCAGCCTTGGAACGTCTCATCTCAGTTGAATTGTCCTTAAAACCGCCTTTTTTGATTCCTTTTTCAATCTTATTTGCTGTGCATTGAGACAGTTCTGCTGATAACTTGAAGGGTGGATCGGTTGTTCAACTGTTCAACAAACACTTATAGAGAACTTAGACCTCGTGGAGCATCCAAATCCCACAGTCATTTTGGCGTATATTGTTTGCAATCAACGTAACTTCGACTTGTCTTTCTTATCGTTGAGCAGTGTGCAGAGAGAGGATGATTTCAGTTCACGCTCCACCAATGGAATATTTGACACAAAATCATCTCCCCTCCAAAGCATTTTCCACCAAAATGGCTGAGTTTTCTTACTAAATTCTCAAAACTCCCCGTTCTGGTTTCTTTTTGCAGCTCTCAAACTTCCCAGAACCAAAAAAAACTTCTTAGAAACGTTGAAATCATTTTTGGTTTGCTTGATGAGTTGTTGCCAGGGCTATGGTGATTGGGGTTTGGGTTTCTCAGAATTTGCTTCGTGTCGTTGAGCAAGGCGGCGTTACGACCTTGAAAGTTTTGGAAAACATACCACTCAAGATGGTGAAATATCCCAAGATGATACTGTTCATGCATCAGAAATCCTGCTTGCGCACCAGTTGATGTTGGTAGTTTGTTTCATTATTTATAGGGTTTTGGCCATCTCAGGTGGTTGTTTGGGATTTCTTCCATCAACAGTAGTACCACCCAAATCAGTGGTTTTCGAAAATTAGTGGGTCATAGAAATTGAGAAAAGTCTGGCAGGATTTCGATTTAATTGGGGTGATCCTCCAAGTAGAAAATGATGCTACCCTGGTTTACTTCATGCTCGGTAGAAGTATGAATCCACCATGGTTTTTGAAGATAGATGTGAGCTGTCATGCATCGGATGAACTCATTTGGAGGATTGCTAAGAAAGAAACTACAAGCAACAAACGTACATGAGGTTTCAAAAGTATGCGTAAATTGGCTATCCTGTGCTGTTGGGGGAGCGATAAGGGTCGCCAGGGATGATGTATTTTCCACAAAAAATAAGAGGTATTTGGAACCCCAGAATCCTCAAATCACAGGGTAGTTGGGTAAACCAAATATAGCATTGGTCTTCTCGAAAGTTATTACCTATGTTTCATATCAGACTTATCATTGCCACTTCATTGCCCGCCCTATGATATCATTTCTCTTCTGGCATACGGATTCTTTCATGCTTATTTCCGGACCCTTACTCAACCAACTAAAAGTTTATTCCAAGGGCCGATGTGGCCACTTCTGCATTCTCTCACTAGTAAAGTATGATTTATATACACGTATGATATTTTTCAGCGGATATCCAAAATGGTGTTGAATATATCACTTCTTTTAAATCAGGATATTTTGGGTATTTATGTCAAATCTCAGCGGGGTATCTTTTGTCCACGTTTATGAGGAACTCTTATTCCCTCATACTAAGCAGCCGAAAAAAAACATGGGAGTTGAAAACATATTTGAAGAAATAGTGCTCTTTCTCCCATAATCATTGAAGTGGAAGATGGCTATATTTGAAAGGTAACTACTATTGGAGGGACCCATCTTTGACTTCCATGATTATGGGAAGGAAGTGTACCCTCCCTGAAACCAACATAGCACCTGAAAATGGATGGTTGGAATACTAGTTTCCTTTTGGGATAGCCTATTTTCAGGGTCTATGTTAGTTTCAGGGAGGGTAATCATCCAAAATTGGGGACTATTATTTCAATCATCGGCTTGACTTCCAGGGTCAACCCACTTGGGTGCACCGACATCTTACCCGCGGAAAACTCCGAGGTCAAGACGCGACAGCAGCAGTGCGTGCGGCACAGCGTGTTTGGAATGCCCAAACGACTGGGGTGGAGACGACGCTAACGGGGAGATTTGATGGGTTTGCTATATCTACAAGATGGGTCCCTAAAACCTACATGTTTAGAGATTTTTATGGTAAAACACCTGGTTTTTAGGTGGCCAAAACCTTTATTTTTCATAGTTTTGGGGGCTCATGGTAGAAGATGGACCCTTTCCAATTACAGTATATGCTCAAGTCAAGTTGGGAATACTTTCCCCCGGTTTGTGGGGAATAAATCTTTGAAAACCACCACTTTGGTGGGCCCTTAGCAGTTACAAGTAGGCTTATTACTCACTTATACAGGTTACAACCCCTGTTATTGATATATACACCCTGCAAGATTAGCATGAAACCTACAAATCACCCATTCAGATCCAATCAGTGAGTGTTCATCAACTGGCAGGATGAACCACTCCTCGACATGGGTGGTCTGGAACCAACTCCCACCACTTGAATTCTTCTGGAAGAGGTCTACCCTTTGACTACTTGGATGCCCCAGGAAGTTAGGATCAATGGTCAGGATCAATGGGATATAACCCCAAGGAATACCCCATTTATAAGTAGTTATAACCCGTTTACTAACCTTTTACTAACTTCCTGGGACATCCAAGTAGCCAGCAAGGCAATGCTTGAAAGGCGATTGTAGTTTTCACAGCAATTTCCATGGATTTCCAAAACGTTCCAACAAGACGCGGTCGTGCTTGAAACGCCAAGTTCTTGTGGGGCTACGGGGTTTAACTTAATCACTACTTCTTTGACTGGCTTGGAACCTTTTACATACACCTTTCATGCATTTGTAGGGCGGAAACTGTAGCCATGCACAAAAATACCAGCATCAGCAAAGGTCAACAAAAAGGTATCCCTCGAAACTTGGGGGAATTGGCACCAAAAACAAAGACTTGAAAAAACAGGTATTTCCGGGTTTCAAGCAACTTAGGCATTTTTTGTTCCGTGAATTCATTCGTCGGATTTCAGGGGTACTGCCTATTTGTACCAGATTTTTGTCAGGTTATTCTGATCAACCAATGGTAAATTGGTGGTTTGGATTAGTGGTTTGGGATTCCAACCCCTAAGCAACACTCCCTTTCATTGGGCCAGGGACATATCCAAAGCACCCAAGCCCAAACCACCAAATTTAACCATTCGCTGATACTATTCAGAACCCAAAAAAAATGAAACTTATTTGCGCTACGAGATTGACCTGATTGACCTATCCCATAGAATCCATATGGGTGTTTCCATAAATAGGGGTACCCCAAATATGGATGATTTATAATGCAAAACCCTATTAAAATGGATGATTTTGGGGGGAAAACCCACTATTTTCGGAAACATCCATATAGGACTGATATATTTACCTCCAAGATTACTGGAGGTTGGTTGATCTGACGTGAAACCTTCTTCAACCACGGACCTTAGGCGAAAGTTCCTATTCTCTTCTGCGACTTGCCACAAGAGTGGACGCGTGGAGCCCCAAAAGGGGGTAGAAGTTAGGGGTAATTTTTCTGGAAGGTCGGCATATGCCACGATCTTCAAAATGGTGGGTTCCTTTTGGATGATTTTTAAACCCTTACTATAAAAGATGCCCTGGGCTTCCACCACCACTAAAATAATGGTTGACCCAATTTCAATGATTAAAACCCTTAGGTAAGCAATGGTGGTTATATTAAAACCCATTGTTTTAATGGTGGTTGGAATCCCAGGGGATGGTGAAACTCGTAAACTGACCAAAGAAAAAATGGTGGCCAATGACTTGCAGGGAATCATCATCATCATCATCATCATCATCATCATCATCATCATCATCATCATCATCATCATCATGTAACACCACACCTAACTCCTTCTCTTTCTTTCTCCCCCAAAAAAATATCCGACCTCATAATATGTGGTCGACGTCATTCAACCTCGAAATGATTTTTAAAGTTTACTGTTCTGAAACAAAAAAATCACTACCACTACGTTACTAAAGACATTGGGTCCAACCAACCCTTCAACGAAACAAAGTGCCCTCAACGAAAGGTTTGCTCCAGATATCCCCCAAGGTTGAGCAAAGTGATCCCGATCTACAACGAGGAATGGGTTCCTTGGACTCGTTTAGCGTTTTTTTTTAAACGAAGGTGCTAAAAGCCAAAGGGTGGTGTATCTTTAGATGTAGTGAAATTGGAGCTGCCCGGCACTGCCATGCACTAGGTTCCTTTTTTTACTTTGTAGTCTATATTAATGCAAGTCTTTGGTGTCTAAAACAACTTGGCTTCTAACCTGAAAATCTGCCCAGATCACGAGGGAAATGTCATCTTCCACCAGCAAAAACTATATACCTCCATTTTGAAAGGTTCCATATGCGAAACATTTCAGGGTGTATACCCAGCTATCACACTATACCTATAGGCATCCGGGAATCTCAGCTAATGCGTAAGGGGGGGTGTCCTCAATCACCGAAACAAAAGGCCATAGTATTTAGGTTCCATTACCATTACCATTCTCAGAAGGTGATCCAGGATCCCTACAAATCCAGATAGGGAATGGGGGGTTCGGTGTCTCCTAAGTTTTAAAGTTAACGATTTGGAAGCCAGAAATTCCCAAGGTGATTTGCTATTACATGCAGCAACTATAAGAATCTCGTCATGAACCAATCTGGATATAATATCTATAGTACCATCCATCTATTGTATATTTACGTACATTTAGTTGATCTTTATGGTAAAATTATTAGCAGGTAAACATAGCATTCCCATGGATGCTTGCGTATGTGATCCCTTATCATCTCGAAATCTCATGAAATCTCTCAATCTCGAAATCCGTTTACCGTTGTTTTTTCGAGGATTTTGATGGTAAACTAGTAGGTAAATCTACCATTTGTACATCGGAATCCGTCATGGCTTTCATGGGTTTCATGGTTTTGCATCAACCTTCGATGCTACCTTACCAACGGACCCCTAAGTAAGTTGCGATCGAGCTATTAGATACCCAGGTTTAGGGGTCCGTAACCCGTGGGTCCTGTTGGTTTTCGCGGTGTTTTTTTTGTCGAAAACCGTTCCCTTTTTCAAATGTTATTTCAGGTGGCCTCCAAAACGGAACGTTTGAAGTTTCTGGAAAACTTGGAGCTTGCCAGCCGATTCTTGGAGGTTGGGTTGGTCAAAAAAAAATCCATGGAACCCGGGGTTGGGTGAACCGGAAGGTGGTGGTGGGTGGCACCCGTGACACGACCTCCAGGTATATATGGTTCCAAGAAATGTTAAGGTGAGGTTTTTGTGGGTTTGAGTTGGTGGAGTTAGTTGTTGGTGTTTTTTTTTGGTAAGGTGGAATATAAGACGTTTGAAGATTGGGTGTTTACCCTCCAGTAAACTAACATGGCAATGGAAAATCACCATGTTCAACAGGGAATTCATCGACTCATTCATGGTGGATTTTCCATTGCCATGTTAGTTTACCAGAGGGTTTTGGTGGAATTCTGAAACTGTGAATACCCGGATTTGGTGATGGAAGATCACTTGGAGGGTCATCCCAGTTAGTAAGTGGTTAATAACCATGGTTAGTAAGTTCCCTAAGTAGGGTTGTTCCCCTTCCAAATGGCATAAATGGCTTATAAATGGGGGTTACTAACCACATACTAACTGGGATGATCCTCCAAGCAGCGGTGATGATGAGTGGTGAGAGTTTGCCAGGTGCTTTTTGTTGGCGCGTTTGGTTGGATTGTGATATTCGTAGATTTCTACCCAACATTTTTTGGGAAACATCCTGGAGCAATTTACTGTAAGCAATTCGAAAGGTCTTAGAGTCTTGGATGATGTCGGGTGGTGTGTATAATCTCAGCATCCTTTGGGGGGAGAGTGGGACTATACCAATTCAGCATTTGGTGGTCTTCGAAGTCCATGTTTCCTCCATTTTAATACAAGTAGGTTTTTCATCAGATTTTGAGTAGGGAACTTTCATCATCCAAAATTGGGGACTATATGGACTATTACAATAGTCTTTGACTTCCAGCGATAAGGCTTAAGGCCAAAGGTATTTGCCTTTTTGGATACTTTTTAATGGGTGACTGGGTGGTGGTTTCAAATATTTTCTTTTTTCATCCCTATTTGGGGAAATGACCCAATTTGACTAATATTTTCCAGATGGGTTGAAACCACCAACTACTAGTAGGTGATATTGGCCTAACATTCCTGAGATTTTTTGTTAAGGGCCTGGAAGAAAAACAAGCATGACCCTTGTTTTGATTACTGTAATGTCCATGGTACTCAGGAAATGGATTTTAACCCGTATCTACAGTAAGTAGGCTGCAAGTTGCCTAGATAGGTTATGAAGCAACTTACTAACTATAATTACTAGCTTCCATGGCAGAGACTTGGAAAGATAGTGTATGTAGTCCTTGTCGGATTGGTGGTGCGTGTGCTTCCATCAAGGAGATGGTTCTCACCCGCACTGGAGTTGTCATCAAGATTATTGACGCTGACACCCTTGGAGACTACACCTCTGAATTTCAGAGTGTTCTTCGTGCTTGTGAGGAACACCTTGACAGCTTCAGATTTTCTTTTCACCCCTACGGTTTGCTCATCAAGTTTGCGAATGAGGGTGATGATGAAGCACTTTCTGAGACCAAAGACACTACTGTTCAGGATGGTATCGGTCCACCCTAGTAGAAAGGAACTTATTTTGAAGGGTTCGCCACAAGGAGGACACACAGGTTCCAGGCACGGGGATTTGCGGTCAAACATGTTTTTTTCATGGTTTTCCCCGAACCCTTTGGGGGGAATGATCCAGTTTGATGAGCACATGTTTCTGTGTTAACCTAAACTCTGCCCATCCATACCACCAAGCATAGTCACTTCCAGACTACCTCTTGTGGCATGACGCGTGCACCCTAAGGGCTGTGCACATCACCTTTCACAGTTTCAAGTGAATTGGTTTAACCACCAACTAGACCAATTTAAACAGCTGATTGTACAACTTATATACAGTAGCTGTTTTGATTTAATTTTTATACAATTTCAAGTTTACCCCCCAACATTTTTTTCAATCCTGAGAAGCCCAACAATAACTAACATACACTCTATCTACAAGGTGGGCCCCTACCGGCTACAAGTAGGGTTATACCACCTGGAAAGTAGATGGCGCAACTCCCATGTATTGGTTTATCATAGCCCCTTACTAATCCACCTTTTGGGAGTTGTGCCATCTACTTTCCAAATGGTTTATATAGGTTATAACCCAATGAGAAACTGGTAGGCGCCCACCTTGTCCCCTCCTTGGCTGTTTTCTTCAGGCTGAAGAGGCCATGATTCGTGAAGCGGTGATGTCTGGACATGGAGGATATATAGTTTGATCGGGAGGGAAACGAGAAAACAAAACGGGGGGACGTTCATTGAAAATAAAGGGATTTGGGTGAATGGAGGGTTAGTATATGAAATGATATGTTTGTTAAAAAATGAATAGTTATAATTTATAATTGTTTAACATGTCTTTTTTGAAATGAAATTGTTTTTTTATAGTTTCGCTATTTTGAAGACAAATGACAAACATATGTTCGTCAAAGTAATGAATTCATCAAAGAACACGACATTAAAAGCTAGCTCAGTAAGTCAATTTTCCAGAATCATCCAGATATACCCCGCAAAAAAAAAATGAAGGTAACATGGAAGCCACATATCCCAACCTGGTCCTCTAAACAACCAATGTTTAATGGATGTTTGGTGATTTCCAACCATTGTTCATGTGATGATTTTGAATCATCCAACTGAAACAACCGTTAAAAGATGATTGTTTAGGGCACCAGGAATGTATGTTTTTTTTGCCACAGCTTTTTTTTTTCAGAAGCATCACGTGTTTGAATGTCCATGTATGTTGAAATTCCCAACATCGTCTTGTGATCAAAATTTCAGCATCCAAAACCACCCCAAATTTCAGAACAAGACAACATACCCTAAGTATCCTGACCCCTCAATCCACTGGCTATTTTGAGGACCTATATATACACCCCTGCTTCATGCAGGTTCAGGGCCCAGCTGATCCTTAGGGTAAGCAAATTTAAACAACATTTTTGAGATCTCTCAAATTTAAACAACCGTTTTTTTTATTTGAAATCTAAACAACATTTTTGAAATTTTAGGGTGAGCAAAACAAGATTTCTGATAGTTCTTCCAGCCGTGACCTGGATTGATAAGCCAAATGGATCCGTCACGGAAATCACCCCTGAAAAGGTCACGAATAAAACCACTCAAAGGGTCACAACCGGAAGAACCTGGTTGTGATCATTTGACCAAGATTCTGAAATATCCGAAACCACAAACTTTCAGCATCCAAGAATATCCAAAATTCCAGCATGGCGGAGTTGCATCTTCGATCTCAACCATTCACCAACGTGGTGATTGGTAAAGAAAATCTTCGTATTGTTTTTGCCTGAATGATATCCAAATATGTAAAGGACGTATTAAGATTTATTGAATATGACATGTTTAGGTTTAGTAATTCCTCTAATTTGCCCAAATGTTCTAAGTTTTGTATTCTAGCAGATGTGAAAATTTCTAGAATGTATCGGGAGATGTGTGTTTTCCTGCAAGAAAAAATTCAGGAGATTTGCCATCTTTAGACTATGGTGTAGGCTTATGTCGTTGGGCGGCCCAAAAATGGGCGGACTGATTGGGTTGGAAAGAGATGAGGTTTCAGGATCATTGAGGCAAAAGAAGTTTCGAAGAGGTTTCCTAGGTGGTGGTTTCTGACATTTTTTTTTGAATTCCTACCTGGGGAAATGATGGAAGTTGACTATTTTTTTTTTCAAATGGGTTGAAATCACCACCTAGTTTCTGATCGGGTTGCCTCCACCTGGTAACAGCCTTTTTATGAGAAAAGGAGTGATCATGAAAAAAAACGTGCCCCCACCAAATTCATTCTTGTGGGCCAAGAGGATGCTCATAGAAGAAGATGCCAGGCCCAGCAATTGCAAAAGCCTTTTGGCTCCGGCCAACTTGGCTTGTTTGACGATGGTAATGATATCATGCTGCAATGGCTATCATTCCCAAATGCTCCATCTTTGTAATATTTACCAACACCTGGAAAACCAGTTGCTGTTAATTTCCATCAACTTTATCCCTAAAACCAACCACTGTTGCCTAAAAGAAAACGGTACAGTATAGGCTTTCCAGGTAGTTTTCATGTCTCCCCACAGATCCAATCACCTTCTCAGAATGGTAATGGAACCTAAATACCTTTCTAAGGAGGTGATTATACATCCCAATCATCATCTGAGAAGGTGATTGGATCCTTAGGGTCTATTGAACGTTGCTGTTTTGTGTTCTCCACCCCTTCGGACGTCACGTCAGGTCCCGCCACCGGCTTCGCCGAAGCTGCCACACGTCGTACCTCGGTCCGAAGTGGGGAACCCTTACAATAGGTATATGGAAACCCATACTTGGAGGATCATCCCAGGACTTGTAAGTGGTTAGTAACTATGTTGATCATAAGTCACGTCCCCTAAGAAGTAGGGCAACCTTCCCCTTCCCAATGGCCTATATAAATGGCGTATAAATGGGGGTAATCCTAACCACTTACAAGTCCTGGGATGATCCTCCAAGTGTTAAACCCCCTACTATTCGGTTGATGGGAGGTGATCGACCAAATTCGCACACATTTGGTGACCATCACCAGCCACCTTGAAATGGATGCAGACGGGGAATCACCAAACTTTTCGGGCATCTAAAATGGAGAAATCTTCACCTAATATAAGCCGTATGTAAGGGTAAGACAGGTGTCATTTACTAGGGACCCATTTTGGGTGGAGTTGTCATAACCCCTATAAATCGCCGAAAATAAATAGGTAACTGGGGTGATTTCATGAGTGGGATGACATAGGCCCCTACTTTATAGATACATTCCTGAAAACTAACATCACATTGGAAAATCCCCATGTCCAATACAGGAAATACATCTTCATTCATGGTCTAGTTGGTGGTTTCATTTTCTTTAAATATTTTCACCCCTACCTAGGGAAATGATCCAATTTGACTAATATTTTTTCAGATGGGTTGAAAACGCCAACTAGTGGTGTATTTTCCATTGTTATGTTACAACTGGTTTTACGGGGCCCACCAACCTTCCCCAGCACTTTTTTCGTTTTGCAGGTCTTTGGTTGGAAGAACGTGATCCTGTCATGGCACGCGCAGTGACCAATGTGGGAAGGCTCAGGTGAGCAATGAAAAAAACTCGGCGGTTTAGGGTATATAGGGGATTATACTACCCGGGTATATAGGGATTATGATAAACCATTGTAAGGATCATTACCCAACCAGTATAATGGAAAGTAAGATATTTTTTTCGTGGCTCAGGTAGTTTTACACGTTATTTTTTCTCGGTTGCTGGAAAGATGCTGGAAAGCATCCATGTTAGGCAGGGCAATAACACCAACAAACAGAATTTGTTCACAAAAATCACCAACCTCTTGAAACCAATGGTGAAGAATCTTGGATTTGGGACGTTTTTTTTCCCGAATTTGCTGCTTAAAACATGCTTAGTTACATAAACTAGGGAGTAAGCATGAGTAAACCACACAAAGGACTTTGAAGTTTCCTGTGGATTTTTTTTGTTAATACCTTGACCCGTCCAATGAATGCTGATTTGATGCATAATATGTTTTTCCAATCCGACTTGAGAAGTACTGAAAGATTTGTTACTTGATCACCCCCTTGACTCATTTTGTTTGTTTCTTTTCCGGGGCCACGGATGAGATCATATACCAATCACACCACCACCACTCTTGGGTAAGAAACCAACTACACTGCCTGAAACCAACAGCGTATTTGCTCCAAAAAAAAATAGGCCATCCCAGAAGCAAATTTCATCTTCAAACCCGTTGATTTTCAGGGGATACCTCCCCTGAAACTAACGGCTAGGCTAGAAGCTGAAAATCACCCAGCCTTGAAGTCGGAAAGTCATCTTCCAAATCCTCCATTTTTGGGGTTCAACATGTGAGTTGTTCAGTTAAAACATATGTGGATGTTTCCGAAAATAGTGGGTTTTTCCCCCAAATCATCCATTTTAATAGGATTTTCCATTTTGGGGGAAAATCCCCTATTCTTGGAAACCCCCATATGTTCGATTTCGGGTTTCGGAGTTTGTTGCCACGGAATTTTGAGGCTTTAGAAGGCCGTGCGCGAGTCTTAGAAGGAAATGCTGTCCAGCCACCACAACGAGCCGTGCAACGAGCCGTGTTGCAGGCTGCCTATGTCTGTTGGTGCCGTGGTGATGGGTGGAATGGCAGATGTTGTGTTTGCCAGATTTTATCCGCTAAAGTATGCCCTGTGTTAAGAAGTAATAAGTATTGAACATCTAGAATCTGTAAGAAGTGCTTCCTGACGTTGTGGTGTTTCTTTTTTTTTGTCAGGTCTATTTTTTGGGGTGTTTAAATATACAATTCCAACATTTTCTCAGGTGTTTGAATGATTTTGGTTGTTTCAGGAAGGATAACCACAATGGTTGTGGTGATGGAAATTCCTGGGTATTATCGGGACTTACTTGTCCAATGGGTTCTTAGGGTGGGACATTGGATCAAAATGTTTGGAAGTTAAACAAGATGTATAGAAACAAGAAAAACAAATTGAAATCTCTTTGTGTTTTTGTGTCCATGTTACATGTTGCGTTTCAATTCTTGTATAGACTCGACCTTGCCAACTATTCTAGCCCATGCAGATAACTCTTATCAAATACGCCTTAGCGGGCCCCGGGATCCAGTTATAAATGGAGTTTAATAACCCCTGTAATATGGCAGAAAATACATGAGCAATGAAAAAAACCTTCGTTGTTTAGGCTATGTAGGGAATTATACTACCAGGGATGTGAGGATTATAATAAGCCATTATAAGGAGTCCCATTGAACAACCAGTATAATGGAAAGTAAGAGGGTTTTTTCGTGGCTCAACTGATTTTTGGCGCCCAACCTTGTGATGACCTGCAAGATGTTCCAAAGTTCGACCTGCCAAAATCTGGTGCCGAATCTCCGATCCCAAAAAACGCCTCGGGGGGAATTTGTTGTTCTCCAATTCCCAACATCACCAACCATTTCAAAAAACATGTCAGCAACAGAGCACATCACTTGACGACAAATCTAGTTGGTGGTTGAACCAACTCATTTGAGAGATATTAGTCAAATTTTTGATCATATCCCCAAGTAGGGGTTAAAAAAATAAACATGTTTCAAACCACCACCTAGAAGAGACATGACTCCATGACCAACAAGATCACTGTAACACCTTTCCTCACCACCCTTTCCCACCCAGGTGGGTTGTTGTCATGTAGAAGGCATTGTCAATGCCTTGGTACAAAACCATGACTTCGAGGTGGGGCTTGTTTCGCCATGGGGAAAAACAAATCGGCATCCAAACTGAACGTCATAGGGAGCTATGTACGTAGCAAAGTTACTAAAGGTTGTTTTGATCAGCACATCTTTAAGGGGGTTGTTTGGGGTATACAGGGGATGAAAAACTAACCATTTATGTGGAAAGTTAATTTAAGGATCCTTGTTAAGTGACCAGGGTTGGGGGTGTTTGAATTGAGTTTTGGGAAATCTTGTTCTAGATTCTAGCTGGTGCGAAACGGAAGGGAGCGAGACAAAGAGCGAACGTATCTTTAATCCGTTTTGATTTATAGGTAGCTAAGGAGCTACCCCTCAGTTTTGATCAGCACATGTTAATGGTTCACATCATTTTTGTTTTGGACCAACCAATATTCTATTTCACTCGAACTCCTAAAAAGATTTGGGAATGTAGCGCATGATATCCCTGTTTGCAAGCCCACTGTGCTACCAACAAAACACAAAAACTGGTGCACCGGTGCACCTCTCCAGAATGTAAATTCAAAAGAGGATGGATGGATAATTGGAAAGATGTACCAACATCCAATTCAGGGGCTGATTGAACATGTTTTGGATGGTGTTTGCATAGGCATTGTTTCATCAACCCCAAAAAAACAACTTAGTTCTCCTCCTAAATCCAGGTCATTAAGCACCCTTCAAAAGAAAGATGCTGAAATATACTTCTACATTTGGGGACTTTAGAGAACAATGCAGGGAATATACATCTACATGTAAGATCTACATTTAACATACACATACAACATATACATGTAACATCTGTATGTAATTAATCATCTACATGTAACATACACATGTAAGATACACATGTAAGATATGTTGACTATATTAACAAAGACTTGGGTTTTTCATACCTTGATATTTCTGTGAGGTTTCAACTGAAAAGACACCAACGTTTTCTTCGGTTAACCTCAGGTGGTACCTGAACCTCAGGGAGGTTGGCCTGATGTCACTGACATCGTGGAGGTGGGATCTTCAGCTAACGGTTTTACTAGCCGGCCAGGCTTACCCAAATCCCATGCCCAACTTATCTGGTACAAAGTGGGCCCCTACTAGTTATAAATAGAGTTATAACCTCTATAAATGGCCTTATAAATGGGTAACTGGAGTTATAACCCTACTTATAGGAGGTATAGCCCCATTGATAACTGATAGGGGTCCACCTTGTAGGAAACCCTGTAAAATAATGGGATGATTAATCATCATCAAAGGGTGGTGCAAAGATTTTGTTCATCAACAGTATTTTTCCGGGAAACCGATGGGTTTTCATTGAGCCATGATTTGTTGCGTTGGTTTCTTGATGTGTGGGATGAATGGGAAAGTTATGGACAATCATGGAAATTCTTGAAAACATCATGGACAAATTCATGGAACAATTATGGAATATCATTGAACATCCAATTGTTTCTGCGGTTCATTCCCTCTGAAGGTCTGATGTAGCTATCCGAATTTTGAAAAACTACCTTTAAGGGCTGAGTAACATCCACTGGTGTGAAGTAGCTCTGATGGTGATTACCTATGCCATGGATTTGGCTCAAGTGCGACACAAGGAAAAAAGGAGCTGTCGTGCTGCAGTCTGTTTTGTAACCCGTGGGTTATGAGCCCAACGTTGTGACACTGCGCCATGGAGTTCAACCAGGGGCGAGATTCTGCACGGCGATTGGCGTCGAGAGTGGCCAGGGCGGCTAGTTCGGCGGCGGGCTGCGCAGACGATCTCATGCGTGACTTGTTGGAAGACAAGGGTGGGAGGGAACCAAACGAAACGAGGGCAATCGAAACCTCCATTTCGGGCATAGGATCCGGGGGAGGGTTGCTAGATTCTTTGGGGCCTGTAGGACCACCATTGTCACTGTCCCCAAATGGACCTCCGGTTGTAGTCAGTGGTGTTGTCAACGATAACCCCACGATGGTTCAAGGTGTTGGTTTGGGTGTCAAAAGAGTGGAGGTTAGAGATTCTAGCCAGTCTGGGAATCCGGTTAGGACTGATGGACCACGTAGGACTGAAATACCCCCAATGTCGGGGAAGTGGTTCTGGTGCGAGCCGGGTAGAACCTGGATTGGTGAGGGTTGAAACGGGAATGACTCCCTCAATTGATGCTCAGGGAAGAGTTGGTTCAGGGGGAGCTGAAAAGTACTACATAGGTGATGGACCCCCAGGGTTAGATCCGAATGTAGGTAACGGCTCTCAAGCGGGACCAGTTGTGAATCCTTTTTGGAGTCACGGGGTTCAAAAAGAAGTGCTCCGTGAAATCTATGGAACAGGATATGATGTGGGATCTTTGGGTGTTCATCAAGGGTCGAATTCTTCTACCCCCCAAAAGGTTTGGCGTAAAGAAGATCAGGTTGAACTTGACCCCATTGAGTTGTTTAGACTTCGCTGTTTGCGTGAAGCTGAAGAGAAGTTTCGACAAGGGTTGGCTAGTATGGAATCTCAATTGGTTGGAGGTAGGATGGTAGGAGAAACAGGGGAGTCTCAAGAATCACAAAGTTCTTTCCTTTCGGCGGAATCACGTCCTGAGGTTTTTGTTCCAGCTCCCCCACCGGGTCCACCACCTCCATCACCTCCCAAAGAAGATGTCTGGGCAGGTAGTGTTAGGCCACCACCACCAATCGGACCGATGTGCCCTCCCTTCCCCGCTTCACTGACAGGAACTGTTTCAGGGACTCAAGGCGAAAATCCTACGGAAAGCCTAAGGACCTTCGAGTTACCACGGCTGGCGTTGGAAGCTTCACCGCTTCAATTCGGCGATTGGCTGAGTGTCATTGATTCCTTGATGGGTGACTTGTCGTATTCGTCGAAGGAGTGGTGGGATCTAATCCGACAATCGGTGGATCAGTGTTATGCCGAATGGTTGAATACTGGGCCTTTGGAAAGGTTTCGACTTAAGCCCCAACCTGACGATAGGATTCGGTTGTGGCCTCGTACTGAGCGTAGAGCACTGTCAATGTTGTTGGGAGCAGTTCCGGATACTATCAAAGAAGAGATCATCTCATCTAGGAAATTGACGACTGACCAAGTGTTGTACAGATTGTACGTTACATACCAACCTGGTGGGGCATCGGAACGTACCAAGTTGTTACAGTGCATCACCGATGCTAAGTGTGGGACGGCACTTGGGGATGTGGTAGAATGGATTCGGTTGTGGCGTAGGTATGTACAAAGGGCAACTGAACTTCAAATTGTTCTTCCGGATGGTCTTGTTTTACTGGGAGCGTTGTCGAAGTGTACTGATCATTTGAGTGGAAAGTCGCCCCAAGTAGCCTACAGACTCAATTTAATCCGACAACACCTTGCCGTCGACCAGCTTCCCACAGCAGAGAAGATTCTGAGCTATGCAGAGCATCTCCAAGCCGAAGCAGAGGAGCTGCTGATTGCGTCGAATGCCCGAAATCCATCAACAATTCGCGCTGCAGCTTTGGGGATAGCCGCTCCGCTGGGGATCAATCAAGGTGACTCGGAACCGAAACCACCGAGCCCTCCGAAAAAGGGAACTTGTAAGTATTGGATGGGAGAGAAGGGTTGCAACCGGGGAGATCAATGTAAGTTTCAACATGCCCCTTTAGACCCTCAATCGAATCGGTGTTTCAATTGTTCGGCAGTAGGACACTCTAGGAGGGATTGTCCTTTGAAGCTGCAAGGTGCAGATCCTAAGGGTGACCCAAAACGAAAAGTGGCTAAGTCTGCTAAGTCCCAGGGGAAAGGAAAGGAAGGAAAGGGTGGGAAGGGTTCTGGAGAAACGGAAAAGAACCCCCCAAATGGGCCCAACAGTGAATTTTCTTCGGGAAACGGACAACCGGATAAGGGAAGTGAGACCGAACAGTCTACCACGGACAAGGTTGATGGGTTGTTGACTGAAGCTACGTCTCTTCTCAAATCGTTGAGTCCTGAAGTGAAAGCCATCAAAATCAAACGTGTTGGAAACCCTGAAGGGGCTACCGGGTTGTTAGACGGTGGTGCAACAAATGCACTACGTAGGGGCACCCCCCAAGAACTTGCCGAGTCGGAAACTGTGGTTGTCGAGTTAGCTCATGGGTCAACTAACCTCAAACAACATCCAATCACAGGTACTATTCTTACCGATCATATTGTCGAACCCATAGTGCCACTTCGAGGATTAATCGATTTGGGTTTTGCCATTAGGTGGAGTAGCCAGGGTTGTGAAATCAAGCATCCATCTCGGGGAACGATCAACTGTTGGTTGCGTAATGGCTGTCCCGTTGTTTCTGAAAAACATGCCTTGGGGTTGATTAGTGATTTGGAGGGTTTTGAAAGGGCTAAACGGTTTCCGGTCGGGGGTTTCGATGGTTCAATTGCTGGAAATGTTCAAGATTGGTGGTCAAACCATTTCCCTGAAGTCCCCAAAAGGATTTGGAATTTCATGAAGGGTCAAGGAGAACCTATGAGTGCCCATCACCTGCCCTGGAACCGCGCTCAGAGGCGACGATATGCTCAAGCTAAGGCGGTCATTATCCATCTATTCGCCGGGGAAGCGGCTAAGGAATGGTGCGAAGAACTGCCTACTGGAGTCGAGATGTTGACCGTTGACATTCGTGACGGACAAAATCTGCATGATGCAGCGGTATGGTCCTATGTATGGCAACTCGCCAGCTCGGGTAGGGTGATTGGAATTGTAGGAGGGCCCCCATGTAGAACGGTTAGCAGGATGCTTGAGAAAAAACCGGGACCCCGAAGACTTAGGAGTAGGGACGGTCCTGAACGGTTTGGGTTCAAGGATCTGTCAACCGCACAACAACAAAAGACGGACAGTGATACTGCACTTTTCCTTAAACAATTGGGGTTGTATGTTCATGCAAGGGAGTCGTGGATTGAAGTGGGATGGCCTCACATGAAGGAAGTCGAAAACAGGGTTGGTTTTCTTTTGGAATCCCCTCAAGACCCCAAAACTTATCTTGCGGATGGGTTAGGGGATGAGTCGGCTAGTTTTTGGGCATGGCCGGAAGTTGAATTGTTCATGGAAAGCCAAAAATCAGCCGGAATGGAATTGATTCACTTCGACCAGGGTTTGTTTGGACATGTTAGGAAAAAGCCGACAACATGCCTTACCAACTTACCGGATATGGGTGACCTGAATGGGTGTAGGTCGGGTGGAAATGAAAAATATCTTGAAGGGAATTTGGACGATAGGTTACGTCAAACTAGTGCTTGGTCGTTATGGGCTCCGGGGCTGAGGGCAGCCATCAAAACGTCGTTGTCAGTGCTGTTGGAGTGGTATGGTTTTGGGAACCCCAAATTGGTCAAAAGGTTGAACCTTCAACAGTGGAGGCAACATATTAATCAGGGACACAAACCATTTCGTCGGGATTGTAAGACATGTGTTCTCAACATGGCTAGTGGAAAACCCCATAGGCGACGTGACGGGTCAAGTAGCTCTGCTTGGACCATGGCCATAGACCTAGTACACATGCCTAAATCTAAAGACATGGCGACGAAGAGAATAGTTAGGTATGCACTGGTCGCTACAGCACTTGTTCCGGTGTGGGATGAAAAAACAGAAAAGGAAACGAACCCAAAGGACGAAGAAACCGGGGATCAAAAGATCGAAACGGTCGATGGCTGTTGGGGGGAGGGATTGGACGAAAATGAATTCCCTCTTGCACCAAAAAATGAGGATGATGAAATTGTGTTGGAAGGAGAACCCCCTAAAGAATCAAGGGATGAGGGTTCTAGTGTTGGGGAAGGAATCGCTGGGAGGGTTGATGACGATGATCTTGGTGATGAACCTAGGGAAACCCCAAATTGTGGAACCCCAAGTGGGGAAGAAAGGGATTTGAAAAGGGTTGTGGAAGAACTCTCAAAGCCCCTGAAAGTTCGACATGTTACTTTGATGGAACCGGTTGAATCACGAAATGTTGGACATGTTATCGCTGCATTAAACCTCCTGTTGACGAAAATGCACTACATGGGAGTCGTTGTTACCCGAATCCATTCGGATAGGGCGAAAGAACTGTTGTCCAAAAGGTTTCAGGCTTGGATCAACCAAAGAAATGTATTCCATACATTCACATGTGGGGACGACCCCCAAAGTAACGGCCATTGCGAATCGGAAGTTCATCAACTGAAACGTAGAACACGGCTTTTCCTTAATGTGGCATCCCAAGATGTCACACATTGGCCCCAAGCTATGCGGTATGCTACTGAAGAACGTCTTAGGGGTCAGTTAGAAGCTCTTGGAACACCTACCCCCGCCATGTTACCATACCATGCTCCTGTTTTGGTCAAAAGAAAAAGATGGCATGAGCAAGGGAATCACTTAGCTCCGCCATTTGTGGAGGCTCGGGTGTTGTGCCCTAGTCCGCACATGACTTCAGGATGGATGGTACGAACCACTAAGGAGGAACATGTTGTACATGCCCGTGAGGCAATCCTACCGGACCCTTTGGGAACCTTGGCACAAATTCAACTGGAAGAACAAGAGACGAATGAAAAACCACCATTTAGGCTGGTAGGAAAACAACCAATGCCTGTTGCACCTTTGTTCACTTTGAAAAAACCGTGGTTGCACCCCGGGGGGGAGTCCTTCCTTGATGATCTTGATGTTGATGATCCAAAAAATTCAAAAACCAATGATGAACAATGCGGAAATGAAGAAGGAAAACCGGGGGAAGTTGAAATACCTGGTTTAGGGGAGTTGTTGAGGGAAGAAAAAGAAGAAAACGACAAACTCAGAAACGAGATGGAAACGGGGGAGGAAAAAACCCCACAAAAAGTGAAAAGGATGGGTTGTGAAAAGGGAACGGTGGTGAAAACATGGGAATTGGAAGACTTTGAAAACCATCTTTGTAGTTTTCATTGGAATACGGTTTCGGTTTTGGAGTCTCTTTTGGATGTTGTCCCCACCAATCAAGAAGTAGGGGAGTTGTGTGGCTTTGACACCCAGTGGTTCACGGATAGGAGAAATTGGCTTGAAAGTGATTTGGCCACGGTTCGAGGGTTGAAGGAAACGCAAACGGTTAGGCTTTGTGGGGCTCAAGTTTCTGAGGGTTCGGGGGAGGTCCTTCAAACGACCACGATTCCTTTGAGTGAAGTTCGTAAGGAATTATCTGAATGGAAAGAACCCATGATAACAGAATATAATAGCCTCATTTCCGAAACCAAGGCAATAGAACCTGTCGACCTTTCGTCACTTAACCCCGAACTGGTTGAGTTTGTCCCCGGGAAATTGGTCACGGTTAGAAAGGCGGGTCCNGAAACGTAGAACACGGCTTTTCCTTAATGTGGCATCCCAAGATGTCACACATTGGCCCCAAGCTATGCGGTATGCTACTGAAGAACGTCTTAGGGGTCAGTTAGAAGCTCTTGGAACACCTACCCCCGCCATGTTACCATACCATGCTCCTGTTTTGGTCAAAAGAAAAAGATGGCATGAGCAAGGGAATCACTTAGCTCCGCCATTTGTGGAGGCTCGGGTGTTGTGCCCTAGTCCGCACATGACTTCAGGATGGATGGTACGAACCACTAAGGAGGAACATGTTGTACATGCCCGTGAGGCAATCCTACCGGACCCTTTGGGAACCTTGGCACAAATTCAACTGGAAGAACAAGAGACGAATGAAAAACCACCATTTAGGCTGGTAGGAAAACAACCAATGCCTGTTGCACCTTTGTTCACTTTGAAAAAACCGTGGTTGCACCCCGGGGGGGAGTCCTTCCTTGATGATCTTGATGTTGATGATCCAAAAAATTCAAAAACCAATGATGAACAATGCGGAAATGAAGAAGGAAAACCGGGGGAAGTTGAAATACCTGGTTTAGGGGAGTTGTTGAGGGAAGAAAAAGAAGAAAACGACAAACTCAGAAACGAGATGGAAACGGGGGAGGAAAAAACCCCACAAAAAGTGAAAAGGATGGGTTGTGAAAAGGGAACGGTGGTGAAAACATGGGAATTGGAAGACTTTGAAAACCATCTTTGTAGTTTTCATTGGAATACGGTTTCGGTTTTGGAGTCTCTTTTGGATGTTGTCCCCACCAATCAAGAAGTAGGGGAGTTGTGTGGCTTTGACACCCAGTGGTTCACGGATAGGAGAAATTGGCTTGAAAGTGATTTGGCCACGGTTCGAGGGTTGAAGGAAACGCAAACGGTTAGGCTTTGTGGGGCTCAAGTTTCTGAGGGTTCGGGGGAGGTCCTTCAAACGACCACGATTCCTTTGAGTGAAGTTCGTAAGGAATTATCTGAATGGAAAGAACCCATGATAACAGAATATAATAGCCTCATTTCCGAAACCAAGGCGATAGAACCTGTCGACCTTTCGTCACTTAACCCCGAACTGGTTGAGTTTGTCCCCGGGAAATTGGTCACGGTTAGAAAGGCGGGTCCTACGGGGAAAAAGAAATGCCGAGCGGTCGTCTGCGGCAACCTCTTATCCTCCGACCTGGATCCTGCACCGGGCGGCCTCTATGCATCTGGAGCGGATGGCGTCTTGATTCGAGCCACTTTGGCACATTCGGTTCAGAGGGGTTGGGGGATAGGAACCACTGACATTCGGACTGCCTTTTTGCTTGCACCCAGACCACAAGATCCGTCACTTAGGGAGGTGATTGTCGTTCCCCCAAAGGTCATGGTTGAAAACGGTGTTTGTTCTCCAACGGAGAGGTGGAGGGTTCACCATGCTCTTTACGGGTTTAATTCCAGTCCGGCACATTGGGCGATTCATCGGGATAAAACTTTGATGTCCTTCCAATGGAAAAATGGTTCTGAGGTTTTATCCTTGAAACAAACTGAGGAGGGAAATCTTTGGGAGATTTTGAAGAGCACCCCCGATGACCACGAACCAGTTTGTGTGGGACACATCATAGTTTATGTGGATGACATCATGGTGCTTTCAACTGACGAAATTAGGGCTTCCTTTTTTGAACGGTTGGGACAGGAGTGGAAATGTGCTAATGTCGAAACGGTGAACCAAACGGAATGGTTACGGTTTTGCGGATTCGAGTTGAAACGACACGCTGACCAAACGAGCCTAATGGTAGGGCAAAGGTCTTATACGGCGGAGTTGTTGAAAAGACATAGTGACGTCCCCCAAAAATTGTTTCCTATGCCAAGGGTTGAGGGAACCGAGGGTGAAGATGAGGTACCCACTCAATCCGAAATAAAGGCTGCGCAGGGGATAACAGGGGAATTACTGTGGTTGTCGGGCCGGAGTCGAGTCGATATATCATATGGGGTTAGCATCATGAGTAGGAATGCCCTCAAGAAACCAAGGTGGACCCAAATGATTGGTCGCCATATTCTCGGGTTCCTCAAAAACACCCCCGAACTGTGCTTGGTGTATTCCAAGTGTGACGGGAACCATGGACCCTATGGGACTTTGCAAATTCCTAGGCATGAAAGATTGATTGAGGCTTTTGCTGACATCAGTTTCAACCCTCAAGGGGAGCGTAGCCATCAGGGGATTATAGTCTGCATGGGGGGATCACCAGTCCAATGGGAAGCTACCCGTCAAGCTTTCCACACCATGAGTACGGCCGAGTCCGAACTTGTGGGCTACTGTGAAGCGGCTACCATGTTGAAATCCTCTGAAGCTTTGATGACGGTTATACATGGTTCGGGTGACCCTAATTCTACCCCGTTTGAAAAAGTGATTTACGGCGACAACTCTAGTGCCCTTAGTATCTTGATGAATCCTGATGGGGGTTGGCGTACTCGCCACCTCCGACTTAGATCCTCCTGTCTTCGAGAACTGCTGAAGAATGACCCCCATAATTGGAAAGTTAGGCATCAAAAGGGAACGGATCTTCCGGCGGATATGCTTACCAAACCCATAGTGCCACAAAGGGAGTGGGTTAGGTTTTGGCATTTTTTGGGCTTTCATGTGGATGTTGAGTCTTCAAGGGATACGGGTTCTGCTCAACAAGAAAATTCCCCGAATCTCAACCAATCAACCTCGCCGATGCTCAACTCGAACGCCACTTCAGGAACTGAGGAAAAACTTAGGAAAATCAAGGTGTTAACGACGTTGGCGGCTATGACGATAGCGGCTACAGCGATTCGAACACCAACGAGAACAAGGGTGGCGTGCGCTACTATGGCGGCAGCTTGCGCGGGCTGGCTGGCGGGCAGAACTAGCGGCGCTGCGAAGGGTAGTGATGAATTGAAGAGGGAGGAGAAAAATCGGAAAGAAGAGTCTACGAACCAAAGAGCCATAGGCCTTAAGAAAGTGAAAAAAATTGTGGAGGACACCGAAACCAATGGAAAGGACTTGCAAGGGAAAATGAACCTGCAAGATCAAAAAATGATGAGGTCAAGAAAATTCACCAAGATGGGTTACTCTCAAGAAGTTTTGGGAATGTACCCTCAAGAAGTTTTGGGACGGGAACCCCAAGGAGAGTTAGGGATTGACCCTCAAGGTTTTTTGGGGATGGATGAACCTCCAAGTCGTTTGGGTTGGGTTGATCTCCACGAAGTTTTTGGGTGGAAAGCCAAGGGAAGCAGTGATGAATCGATT
>DF241132.1:0-25513 GCA_000507305.1 Breviolum minutum Mf 1.05b.01
TGAGGTATCACAAAGAAAGAAAGCACTTTCCTGGTGCACTAGAAGATCATCTCACTTGCCTCCAATTGTTGCCAGGCAACCAAGCGCAATCCCCAATTGGGTCGTACAAGCACTACTGAAAGCACCAATGATGGTCAAGTTCATCCATGCTACGCGATAGCTAGCATTGAACACAGCCACCTCTGCACCTCCCAAGGTACCTATCGGCGCAACAAGACTTGCAAAAACATCCAAAAATATTCCGCCCAAACATCTTTCTTGCAGCATAGTGTGATGAATACTTTGGGTGAGGATGGTTTTACAATATTTCTTCCACATCTCCCATTCTCAGGCCTGCCAGCAAACCAATGGCAGACATCCGCCAAAAGTCTGATCCCAAGGCCAAGGTTGCTGGCACAGCCAAACGGACAAATTGCCAGAGCCTGTTTTGATGCGGACTTTTGTTGAAAATTTCATCAACCTGAATCAACCTTCTATCTTGCACAACGTGTTTAAAGTATCAAAATGCGCTGATTGGATTTGATTGGCAACTTAATACCTTTGGTTGCTATGGTAGTTACAGTATGGAATCTGAAAAAGGATCCGGATATTCTGGGCTTACAAACTGTATCTTTGAAACTGTACGGGGTATCCCTAAAACTTGTTGAGTTGACACCTCTTACAGCTTGTTTGCAAGGAAAGGAACAGAGGAAAATAAAACAGTTGAGTCTGGAATGCCATCAAAGGTTCACATGGTGACAGGAAAGAATATGGGATTATATATTCATATATAGGGTCTATGTATATATATATATGTACGTATATATGAGTTGATGAAATCATTGTTTTGCACCCAATAAAACTGATAGAAAGTATAATGAACAAAGGGAACAGGGAATTTCATGAATTGGCTGGTAAAGTTGATGGTTACAAAATGATCATCAGTAAAGAAGACCCTTTTCACTAGATCATGAATGAATTGAACCTCAAGTAGTCAGCAAATTGAATCTTAGACTTCCAGGATCGATTCTTTTGCAAACACATCTCTGGATGCAAGGGTCACCATGATCAAACCTATTGCAATCTCACCTGGGACGGATGTTGGTGTCATAGTAAGGGAAGTGTTCGGAAGTTCCGGTGCTCAAGATTGGTGCCACAAAAACATCTCGGAGATAGTTCCATCCCTGCACATTCTTGCCATAGCATTTCTGATGATATCCTTGGCGGATCTGAAGACGAAACTTCCAGCGGCTGCATCAGGTGATTGAATCTCCCCAAGTGTTTCAGTAGGAAAAGGAATGACAGTAAACAATAGCTGGAACATCAACAAAAACAAGTGATTCAACAGGTGCCTATGCTTAATCACCAAGTGGCCCAAATAGCCACAGTACACTACCAGCAGCATCGCGGTCACAAACCACTCCACTGAAGTTGTAACAACTGGACAGGCCCAAAAGCCAAATGCCACATTGCTATAGGGAATTCCAAGAACAAATTGCAAGCCCAAACCCAGGTTCCTTTCCATGTTATGGATGGAAACACAAGGGAACATCATGACAAAATATGGGAAACATTTGCTTAACCTCTGGGGCTTTGGACACCTTCTTGGAGCTTCAAGTGGAATCCACGTCTGACCTTCAGAGAAATACGCTTTTGGTGAAATTTGATCTCTTCATAACCAAAACCATCAATAAAAACAGAGCGAGCATCAATAGCAACGCCAAGGGCGTGGTCTGTGAGCTTGGACCTGTAATCTTCTGAGATGCAAAAAAGGTCGTTAAACGACTCGAAAGCATCGTTGCTGGTAAGCAACATGCCATGACCATGGAATAGTAACCTGGATCAGATTCCCGGTCGCCGGGGACTTCTACCTTCAAAAGGAACTGTCAAACCTCGAGTCTTTATCATATCTTTGGACTGTGCTAGTTCTAGGGAGGTCATATCACAAAATCATCATAAAAGTACAAATGAGAGAGAGAGAGAGAAAAGCCACTATGTCGGTAGAGATAATTAACAGTTCTCATCCCCCGAAACAATTTTCAAAAACATCAAACTTCAAGTATCCAAGCAGCCAGCATCTTTAGCCACCTCAACGTCAGTCCCAACAGCCATCTGAAGAATTGGCGCTGTAGAGAGCCACATTATGACGACAGGAATGAGGACCCAAGAGAAGACAGTCAAAGAAACTTGTAGCCAAATACCCACCAAATCATAATTCTTAGCACCATAAGCTTGTCCACATAAAGATCCCAATAATGTATCATTGAGAAATACTCCCGAAGCTGATGTCCAGAAATCCGATAAGGATGATGCGGTCAAGAATACGGTGCCGGAGTGGCCCAACAAAGCGGTATCGGTGGTCTTCATGCCAATCCATGCTAATCGTGCTACAAAGGTGGGGACAAACCTCACACCACGTGGCTTTAAATGGCTAAATTCACACTGACATTGGATTGTCAGCTGATGTCAATCATCTTTTGATCTTCTAACTTCCCCCAAATTGGACTCATGTAATATCGACTAGTGTAAAACTTGTAAAAGCCATTTAAAACTGCTTGAAAACATCTTGAAATCAAGAAACAAATAGAACATAGAGGCATAGATTTGTGCCAAGGTGGAGTCACCACAAATCTCATTCAGCACAGTGCTTTGACGTGCCACCTTGGGCCTCACTGGTGGCAACTTTGGTGGTACAAACTCATTGCGGGGCATTGCGGATTTTTGCAGAGTCGCCGCTCCGATGAATCGATGAACCGAAATGCTGCGGCCAAAAAAATCGGTTTTACGCAGACTTTTTTTGGGTGAAACATGGTGAAACCTTTCTCAAGTGGTTAGAACATGTTGCAACTTTATATAACCCTGTTCATACACTGAAATCACATGAGTGATCCTGGAAGCACCAACAAACATATACTAAAGTCACTTAGAAACACCCCAGTGTGTCACAATCTTGAGATATTCCGCAGGGCTCTTCCATCAACTAAACAGAATATGTCTTTCTCATCGTTGCTATACCTGCTTGAGATAGTTGGTGACTTATCTTTTCTCCACACTGAACACCCTGCAGTACACTGGCATTGCCTCGAAACGATTGTTACACTCGTGTGCTTGATACGTGAGCTTTTAGTTACTACAGTAGTCCTTTTAGGTGGCAACAAAACCCGTTTTTTTCCACTTTGGAACTTCTTAGGTCTAAAATATCATCAAATGTCGATCTCTAGAACCACTTGGAAGCACACATTTTACCCCCTACACTTGTTTGATGATCTGCCAGGTTAACCCGAGTTGCCTCTGCCTTGAATTCCCTCGAAACATAGGGTCCTGCATCTGAATCTGAGACATGACAATCTGATAAATAAAACCGCACGATGAAATGATTGGAAACTAATTTCACATATCTTTGAACGAACTCCCCATCAAATTTCTGGAAAATGTCTAGATCTTCCATGATCATTTCTAGATTCTAGAGGCACAACACTGCTAGTCAATCCATTGTGACATTCTTGGAGAGACGCAACGGCCACTTGTAGCTGGAATATCCTACAATGGGACCTTGATTCATTCATGCTAAGTTCATCAACTTAACTCTGACAATGGATTGTTACAGCAATTGCGTGGTATAGCATGATGATAATGCCGGCTTTTAAAATGCTCACCTGATGAAATCCTCAATAGTCTACTAGTGGATTCTTGGATAGCATAGTACTGCCTTCATCATCCTTCATCCTTCATCCCACCTGTCTACACTCACCAGATACATTCACCCCTCTTGAGTTTCTTCAATTTTCAAGTCACCATAGTTCAAGCTTCCATGTTTTCTTTCCAAATCCCTTCTTGAGATCATCCCGTCCTTGGTTGCATCACCAGATGAAGCTCCAATGGAAAAAATCAGGTGCTGAACACCATCGTCAGGATTCCGGTGACCACGTCGATCCACAAGATCCGATGAACTGCTGGGTGGCAAACAGCCGAAACCTGGCTGCTCGCAGAAATCTTCCGGACCTAAACAGTTTCAATGAAACAAACCTTTCTTTTGAGGGTTGATAGATTAGTGGATATACTGATGTATTGGTATACCCAATGGGAAGAGATTCATCATTTTTGGGAGGACTGAGGTCCTGTTTTTTATTCTCTAGCCCGAACCCATTAAGTTTAAGTTGCAAGGGAGGTATCAAGGTCATATCATCAGGCTAAACAACATACTGTATCTCTATCTTGCGGCGTTCAGTGCCCACAAAGCAATTGTTTTTTCTGTCCAATGATGGTATCTGCACAACCCACTCACCAAGAAAGGTATTATGATGACCCTGGCCAGTGATTTTGCTATGGAAAACTTCCTACACCTTTTGTTCATTGCAAGCAGGTTTACAAGAAACGTTGGTAAATCAACGTAAATCATACGATTTTAATCCCCTGCACGCTGAAAGGAACTTAGGCAACATGAGCCAATCAGCCTGGAGCTCCCGCTAAATCACGAGCAAACTCCTGGAGTGAAGGGTCAATTTGAGCCCTTTGTTTTGGTTGAAAAATACTGGGGACATTTGCGAGTTGTTTGGCTTTTGTTGGGATGAAATGATGGATGAGGGGATGAACGGTTGAGATAGTCCTTCTTGTATTGTGTGAGTTTACCAAGGAGTTGCTTTCAAACCAACATCACTTCAGTACTTCCAGCGCAGCATCTAGATACTTGAAAATGACTGGTTTGGACAATCCCAAACTTGTATAGTAATTGAATATATATATACACATGTAATAGACTATGACTGTTCTCCTGATTTTTATTGTCCTTTTGTGGAATCTGAAAAAAGTCGCTTGCCCTCCAAACTACCATAGCTTTGCTTCGAGCAAACCATCATGAAAGAATCATGAAGAATCTGTAAAGATAGGAATATCAGGCTTGAAATGTAACCCCCCCACCCCATACACAAGTGAACCACGCTATATTCTGCCCAACCAAGCAAGTCACCCACATTTCTCCGACCCAATTTTGGGATCTGACAGATATGGACATTACAGCATAATCACTTTGTTGCACATTCATAGAAGACAACTGTGTACTTCAAACATTAGGAACACCCTCATGATGCATTCATCTCCATCAAGCGGAGTGTCGTGTCCTTGAGATTCACGGTTTCACCTGCCCAGTGGGGGTTCAATTTTTCATCATCAAGACTCAACCATGCTCCTTCCTTGCCCATAGAACGTTATAGGATGATATAGTGACTTCTTAAGCTAGATAAGCTAGGAAGTACCGGGAATCCTTCGACAGTTTTCAATAGGAAACATCAGGATTGCTTATAGCTTTCCAATGCTTTTCGCAATAGCCCTCAATATCACTGGATGGTCTAGATGACATAACAAACATGAAACTCATTTACAAAAACATATCTAGCCCTTCGAAGACTTTCCACCTCCAATCCCCAAACCCGACAGATAGTTCGCCTTGAGGTGAAAAGGCATACCACGCAGCACTCTTCCTGAGTCTGGTGCAATGATTTGTTCTTTTTCTTGGATGGAACTTGTGCTTGTGGTATCACGGGACGTCATCTAATCAAGATCATCACTGATCATCAACATGTGCATTTATCAAGTTACTTGTGCGATTGATGGCATGTAGTCCATTCTTGTGGGTCTTAGCAAATGGAAATGCCTGCTGTCGATATCCTTGTCCAATGAGGCTCTGCTGAACCCTATGAGATCTGTCCTAGTACTGGCATGAGGGAAGTCCTATCCTACACCGAGTTTGTGGGACCTCAAAGCTATCTCCACAAAGCAGGCACCAAACAAACATCCCTTGCGGAATTCCAAAAAGAAAGTATATATACTTTTGCGGTGGAACTTCCATGACTTGGTCCACATGCATGGTCATCCTTCCGGGTATAAAAAAACAGTTGGAACAAAAAAACAAAATCATACTTAAATCCAGCTTTTGCACATATTACGGAGGTATATTTTGCAATTAAGATATGTTATGTAGATATAGACTGATATTATAGACATATTTTGTATAATATATATATATTGGTGAAGTGCAAGAAAACTCTTCCAGCTTCACAGTCCAAGGTACGGCAGGATTTCATCCCAAGGTCCATCAACCACCCGCAACACAGCTGGAGCCTTCGCCCCATGGAGGGTTGTTGGTAGGTGAGTGGCATAACCCCCTGTTGAACATGTGAAACTGTGACTATAGCACCAATGCACCACAAGAAATGAAACAAACAAACATGGGATACCAGATGTGAATGATGTTTAAAGAAGATTGCAACGCCTTGAATCCAATGATTGTCATGTTAATCTCTGAATACTGACAGAACGAAATGTTGGTTGTGCATGTCACAAACACAGCTCACTTCACTAAAAAGAACAAGTCCTTTACATCCGTATATCCATAATACTGGTAACTCCAGGATGAGTTTCTTCTTGGAATATCCTTGGGACGTTTTCGGATTTCAAGCAATTGTGACCTCTTCAATGAAATCATACTATTGAAGAAAGTTGAGAAAAACATGGACCCCGACTCTGACATCTCCGATTGGATTCCCCGTGCCTGTAATATGAATGAATCTGCATGTTGAATTGTCATCATGATTTGTTGGGAAAGGTCACTTCACCAATTGAAATGGTCTGACTGATTTATATATCCAGGTAAATGCCATGACATGCCACCTTTCTGCACCTGAAAGGTCTTGGAATCATCTAAGATACTCTAATTCTAACCACCTTACACCTCAAAAAGGTGAGTCATAACTTGCCTCGCTCGTGGAGCCGGTGAAGCGACGCTTCCGGAGGACCGTCGTCACCTCGAGGGAGGGAAATCCGGTGAAACCAGGTTGCAGTTTGGGTAGTTTGTACTTGTATATATATTAAATGACATATCATACGTAAATAGAAATTGACATATATATCATGGAAAAAGAAATGTATGATTGCATGTATATAACTAAATAATTATAATTAAATAAATGCATTCAGATCTTCAATGTTCTAGTAATATTGATGTTTTTAACGATAAGGTTTTATCTAGAACAATCTATCATGTCTTCCATCTTTTGTCATCATCCGAGAGTGGTTCAGGATTTCAGCCATCATCAGTAGCACTCCACCATGTACCCAGTTATGAATTCGAAATTCTGGGGATTCAAACCAGCTCCGGTGATTCTAGGGATCAACAGATCAACATCCCAAGCGCTCCATTTGTTGATGACCCCTTGGTATCACTGGTGAGCAATACTTCAAGTCCTTAGGACTGGAGGATGATCACCCTAATACCGAATTTGTGCCATTCAGATATACTTGGCATATAGTACAGTATAGTATATAGTATAACCTATGGCATACGTATGTAGCTCATTATAAGCTACTCGTGCACCTATGACTATGGCCTTGTGTTAATGAGAAACAAAAGAGTATAGACCATGGCCTTGGGCAAATTATAACACTTCATACATCCAAATGAAGGGTGATGCTCTGAAGGTTCCGTGTACCACCGACACTCCAACCACGATTCATAGTGAGATCGAGTGAGCTCATCATTATTAGGGAAGAAAGGAACATGTTGCGAGGCCGCAGTACATTTACACCCAGGAACACCTACCAATAGACCTCTCCCCTAGTGGCCAGTTTTGTTCTTTCACTTGTTGTCCTTTGTCCAAGTGCCGTAGTACATGTGTCTAATGCATTCCAAAAAACCAACCATTGAGGATCGGTTTGCAAGAATGAATAAGCTGACTGTACTCACCTTTAACCCATTCGTTCCAACTTAAGTTTCCTTGCCATTTTGGCGAAGCGCTGCAGATTTGAAGGCATACAAAGGCCAGGGTGGACCTGTCATTCTGTGGCAATTTGTGGGCTATGGACGTGGAAATCCCATTGGTTGGGATTATTGGAACCAATGATCACTGCTGTAATGAAGAATGGCTGGAGACTTGATCCCAAATCAGAAATATTTCATGCCTCTTCACCTTAGCAGAATGAAATTAATATTGGGTGTACCACTTGTGAGATGTCGCACACTTCGACACATTCGACACAAACCAACCTCCACAATGACATCCTCCGACGAGTGTAAGTAGACAATCAGGCGGCCAGCCTGTTGATGCCGCTTCGTCTTGTGGCATGCCACGTGAGGACGTTACCGGATGGTGTTCCACTGGGCGATGTTCCATGATTCGCGAGCAACAAAGTTTATCTTGAGGGAAAAAAAAGTGACTCAAACAAGTGAAAATATATGGAAATATGCATGCAACTCACGACACCGGTTTAGATGAAATTTAAAATACCAAGTTGCTGAGTTGGAAGATGGAAAAGGGGCATGCAGTGGTTTGAATGTGCCACCTCTACAATCAGTTTTCAAACGTCCCGTGGCCAACTCCGCAAACCTTGCCTGGTTCAGTTCACTCTCAAGGAGAGTCTCCTGTCACGAGGTGAATTTCTCCCTGAGGTGTTAAAATTCAACACATATTGTTTCAATGCTTTATGTTCCAGGCGGTGCAGTCCCTTTTGTGATGTTCCAGCTTCAATGCGGAGAATCACAAAAACAGAACACATAGATTGCAGCAAAGATCAGCAAAAAACATATACTTTCCATTGCATTGCAAAGTGTAGGTGCAAAGGTGCAGTGCAATGGACACTTCAAAAACCACAATTTGTATCAATTTGTAGAAATCACAAGGCCAAACAGAACAATCACTCCATCCCGAACTTCCCCCTGAAATGGTCAATTCTTGTGGGATCTACTTTCACCAAGTCGCAAGAGCATCAAAAGTAAATTGCAACTCGTGATCTGGTCGTGGTGTTTTGGCCTTGCATTCAGACTCTGTCACTTCTGTTCCAAGTGGGAAAGGGACACTTTCAGCAACTGAGTTTGAAACACGAGAACCCACCAATTCACCTTGGGTAAAATTTGGTCAAGTCAAACAATGGACCGTCCGTGGATCCCGATATGACTCAATGACCAAGGTCGGGACGACCTTTTTCCAAGGCTGCGCGTTCTAAAATGACCACCAACCTCAATGCTTCTGATAAACACATGCCTTGTACACAGTAAAAATATGCAAAAATCATTTATATACACATTTGAAATCATTTGAATATAAAGGAAATGCATTTGATTCATTTGATGATCTAGCAAATTCGAAAAGAATTCAAACGGCAACTGCATCCCCGCTGAGCAATTGACTTCTCTGGTAAGGCAAAACGATCCTGAGGGTTTTTTGGCACGCCCTGCCCCCCCCCCCCCTTCCGGCATCAATTTTCACTTGTTTTCACCATCCACAGCTCTGCAATCTCCGAAATTAATTGTCACCTGCTGTATTGGGGTTACCATGATAGGATCATGAAGTGATACAGTATGGCCCGCTGTGTCCCTACTGACACTTGCAAAAATTGAAGGACAAATAGATGCAAAATGCATCAAGATGCAAAATAGGTATAACAGCAAGACTTGCTTGCACCCGCCTCACCATCAAACCATGCTGCATACGCAGCTGTATTGTGCCTGGCACATCATGAGGGTCTGCGGAACACAACCCATGTGCTCTATCAACAACGTTTGTTAGCAAAAATCTAGGACATCCAACACGCATTAAAACTTTTGTTTGAGTTGGAGACCAAAAAGGATTTTTTGATAATTTTTAAAGGGTCCTTGATTTGATTTATTGTTTTCAACAGCCGTGCACAAAGATAGAAAATCTTTCCGTCCTGATTGGTTCATCGTCATCTTCCAGGCTTTGGAAGTCGTTCAGTGGTGGGTTTGGAGCCTCGTTCGGCACGTGAGGAAGCTTGCTTAACTGAGTCACGGCGCATCCGAAGAACTGAGGACTGGACCATTAACGCCTCTTCGTCTGCGGGAGCACAACAGAATTTCTGCACAGTTCCTGGGTCTTGGTGATAGACTGTGAGGTTGCGGGCGTGCTATGTTGTGATTTCATTGTGATGATTGATTTTCAGACATATGTGGACATATTTCCCATCATTGAAACTTGGCATGATACTGTCACATCTAAACATGGACACCTGGGCAACTAGATGCTTGGTTATACTTCTCCTTTCAAGCAAAACTCGTGGTGAAACTTGAACCCAATCAACTGAGACTTTCTACCCCAGAGAACTTGGAGAATGTTGACCCACTGAGATGCCCCAGCGACTTCCACATGCTTCAGTCTGCCCTATCCGCAGTTCCCATCATGTTGCGTCTTCGATTCTTTCATTGTGGTGATCAAAATGTTGGTCAATAATATTTAAGAACAAAAGGGAAAAACCCTCGGACTGATTATATATTGATTCATATCATTTTCGATTTCAACCATATCTTCAACTTCTTCTGTGGCAGCCCGCGCCTGTCAAAGTGGAGATGACATTTCCAACCTGGTGGGGAGGGTGGACAAGGGAACAGTCTAACGTGATCATACAGATCCAGAAAGCAGATTATTTTCCAGCTAATCTGGGGAGTTACAGAACGTAGTCAAGAATCTAATATTGCTTACTATGCTTAGCATGGGTCGGAATGGGCTTGACTAGGTTTGAATGTGACTGGATGCCTGACCAGTTGAACAATTGTACGTAATCGGGACAATGGGCCGTGATCATTCGCATGACGATTGGCCGAATTCTGTGTCATTTTCTTGACTCATATGAACTCGCTTGACAAAAAAACCCTAGCCGAAAATTAAGAGGCGAAGAAGGCTGGCGCATTAATATCATATTTCACCCGGAAACAAACTTGTTCACAAACATGGACTCAAGCATTGGAGGACTTCTCCTGCATGATAGCCCACCCTACCTCCCACCTTTCCTTTGCTCGTTCCAAGCCTTTGTGTGTACGCGACTCCAATAGCAAAGGCCTAGCCAGGCATCTTTTGGCGGAAGGATTAGCCAAGCCTCATCCCTGTCAGCGTCTGATTTTCATATATACTTTCATCATTCATCTCCTTGCCCTAATTCATGTCTGGAGCATCCAATGGTTTGCCCTATCTGCAGTCCAAAGGCTATAATCGTTCAACATCAATATCCTCATGTCTGACTGGAGGCCATGATTTCCTAATCTTCAGTAGACAGCACAGCAACCTAGGAAGGAATTATACTGAGAACACTACCCACTATGCACAGCAGCGTGAACATGCTGAGCCAACTGGAAAATGAAATCGCTGACCTCATTGGGCAGGGGTGGGAAGTAGCTCCATACCGCTTGGGCATAGTATGAGCAAGGGTATGGAGATCAGAGCTGTGGAAAATTCTGTTTGCACACTTTTGCTTAAGGATGCTGGCTGCCATTGCCATGCTGATTCTAGCAAAGGTGACCACTCATTGGCAGAGTTCCAACCCCATTCACCAACAAATCACTCGCCTGCTACACACTCTCTCTCCCTTTCTCATGGGCATGACTCCAAACCGTTTCAAAGAGACCACAAAAGTTCTTTACTATCCCCAGAATGATTAACGTACACTATAGACCCGCAACGGGGAATGATTGCAGTCAAGGTGCATCCAATTCGGTGACTCCTGCTCCTGAGAACCCCCACACGTGTCAGTCAAAGACAGGGTTGATTTAATTGGAAGAGGTCACTTATCGACCAAACACTCCTGATAGCTCTACATCCTGCTTGAAACGGATCCATCCATTGGAAAAGGAAAGTGCTTTGAAGGCATTCAGCTCCCCAAAAAATGCAAAGCACCATACATTGAGTCCTGGTGGTAGACATCAGAAATAGCCTGCTCAATCTTTGCCCTCCCCTGTCAGCATTTGGCATTGTGCCATCAAGGATTCAGATTTGGGAAAGATGCGGCATGTCTGAATTTGTCAAGCGAAATGCATCAAACTTCAAACACTTCAACCCTTGAAACATCATCGTATCCCACCAATCCCACCAAAGCATCTTCACAAGGCCTCCGCTGCGTGTCCCTGAAGGCCAGCGACAAAGGCTTGTGCTTGCCAGTCATTTACAGCTTCGATGCTCACCTCAGAGACAAGTTTCGATGGAGCAAATCAGCAGAAGAGTTGAAAGATGTTGAAAGTCTCACAAGTTATGTTGTGCAACCGAGCAGCTAGTTGAGCCCAAAGGCTCTTCTCTTCAGCACTACCGCCATGTCCCACATGCTCAATAACTTCTGTTGCTGCCCCTCAGAACAAGTGGGAAATCAAACTGACAGTTCTCCGGTCTCCCTCTCACCATAGAACCATTGCTGCAATGAATATCAAAATAGCTTAAAATAAAGGGCCCTAAAATCATCTAAAATCCATGAGTTTCTCAAGGTTGACCATTTCTGGTGCATTTATGCATTTTGTGGTGCAGCCTTCCGCCCTACTAAGCTACTGGCTCCACGCTGCTCTGGCCATTGAAGCTGCCGAAGTGCCATGTAAAGCCAGCGAAGCCTCCAGTTTGCCATCCGTGCTCACACCATCTCACACCCTCATGTCATTGAACAAATGGAGCGTATTCATTGAGGTTGGCTCGTTTTTTGGTTGCTAATTGCCGCGTAGTTTTAGGCCCGATCGCGCAATCTCCACAACTGTCTCAACATACCAAACCCTTCAGAGGGGTGGCCATTCAAGCTTGGATCCTTCATCAGCATCCTGTCATTCCCGTCCCGCATCCACAGCCTTGGCTGCACTGCGTGAAGCAGCAGTGATGGCCTTAGTGTGAACTGGGAAGTTTCGGAATTTAAGCTCACTCGAAAGGTCCCGAAAGCCCTTCCCAAAAGATTAAGGCTATGTAAATATATGAATTCCTCCCAGGATGTTTGGGTGTTTGCTGTTTGGGTGCCCCAAATGAATGCTCCAGGCAAAAGAAAATTGATTGGTGAAACGGCACTATCATCATGGGTGGAGCATCTGGGTATAAAAGCAAAAGAGTTGGAATGTCCCCCACCCAGTAACGTTGAAAAGTAAAGGTCATTAGGGATCCTGGATCCCCTACTAAAAATATCTAAAAGCCTGATAATGCCTGGTTGCTATTTGTCGATGTGTTCATAGGTCGGAGCCCTCCCAATTATAGTCTATTAAGTTTTCTACCCTGGTGTTTTCACACTTCACTGAACCATGGAATCGCTTCACGACAGCGAGGCTACTAGGTTTCCAAGCGGCAGCTAATGGAGTTTTATCCCCGCAGCCTGCTGCCCTCGCAGCTTTAAGTACCAAATCAGCCACAGTGGAAGCACCCTGCCTGGTGATGCTGCTCAAGCTTCAGATTTTGGTCCAACTTAGGGATCTTGTGGGTGTGGAATCGTGGAAGTGCTAATTTTGCAGTGGCAAGAAAGCAAACATAGTGATGGAATTAGACTGGCTTCGAAGTGCCTATAGAAGGCACGATCCCTCACAAGAAGTGCAAGCATAGACATACAACCCTACATCCTACAAGAAATCCATCAAAGGATTGATTGGTCTTTCCACGCCTGACATGCTTGCTATGTTTAGCAATCGCAGCAGCTGCCGCTACGCACGCCATATCCTGTCAAATTTAGTTCCAAAATTTCTGACCCACCACTGGCATCTCTCAAACGCGTGTCCTTGGCATCTTTTTTGGGCATCCCAGATGCATTTGCAGCCTTGCCAAGGTTTAGAGATCCAAAAGTGGAGGGTATGTTGACCACCAAAAGCATCAAACTGTGAACTAGGGACCTTCTGCCAACACATGTGCTGAAGTGCGTAATTTTTTGAGTGTCATTCTAAAATAGCTAGGCGGAATAGTAGTTGAATTTCTCTTGCGAAAAACTCTGGTTCTGTAAATACCGGTATTCTACATACAATTCCTCATGTCCGTAAAAGTAAAGTTGTCATGGCACATTTTCGAAACCTACTTCCAAAATCCAGAAAACTACCACACATAGGACTTCCTGTGCCTTTGCTGCAATCGCACTGACCACCGCTGGCTCTCGTCCTTGCTGGACAGCTGCCTGAAACGAATCAAGCAGTGACACCTGGAAGATTCCTCTCCAGTATGACCAAACATCCCCATGAAAGGCTCCCAGCAATTTCGAAGCTTTGGACATGGTCCACTCGTGCTTTTGGATGGAAAACTAGGAAAATGGATGAATATGAGTCAGAACCAGCAAAATGACCTTGAGCTGTGTTGTACTTCATAATTTCTCTTTGGACCAACGCAAGCTTGCCTACCTTTCAACCGACAGAGTCCTCCACACAAATCCCTCCAGTGCCTTCGCCACAGCGGTTGAAGCAGCCATGGCTGTCATTTCTTGGCTGTCAGCGGGTGGGTGGCTCATCCATTTCATTCAATTTTCCACTTGGCATGTTATCCTGCAACGCAGGCAAACAAACGTTAGAATATAAGTAGATGATTGTATAACATATAGTACTCTATATATATATATACATATATAGTATATTGTACATATTCTAAACATATATGTATAGCTGAAAATATCCAACATTACTCGATGAGATTCTGAGTCAAACCGAGGATTGAACCTCAGCTATTTATGGAGCAACTCACACCCTTGAAGGACATCTACAGTATTACATTCTATTACTATGAACCAGGCTACTTTTCCCAAGAGCCACACAAATTCCAAGGAATACTTCCGAACTTGACCTAATCCATGCTCATCCAAAATATCACCTTCCCAGGATTGCGATTCCTTGCGCAAATTGCGACTTGCCAAGCAGCCTTTCAGCTTTGCCTCTGAAAGTCCAGCATTTGAGTCTCGCAAACTCTTCAGGACATTGCGTGCCACCTCCAGTCGCTGTCTGGAAATCAAAGCTTGGAATGTGGTGTTCCCGGAAACAAAAACCTCTGCTATGGGTATAGGAAAAAGATGGAACATGTGCTGTTGCTCCACGTTGGAAGTACCAAAAGAGAGCATCATAGCCACCGGGTGTCACCAGCCACCTCCTCCTCTCTTCCTCCTCGTCGCGCTGCAGATTCAGCTACCGCCTGTGTGAACAATTTAAATGTTAACAATTGGGAATTGGATTCGATGCTACCTGCTAGTTTCATGATAACAGAGTTAGACCAGCTTTCATACTAGTTATTTACTATACAGTATGAATGCAGTGGAATGGAGTTAATAATGATGGTTCAAGAAATTGACAATGTGAAAGGGAGGGTGTTCTTGAATGTTCTTGAATTCTGAAATATGATGCGGTTACCATATCAATCCAAGCATTCTCACACATTCAGGCTCACGATCACGCGCAGTGTAGGCACGCTTCCCCGCGAAACTTTGTCGAAACTCATCATCACAGGCCTTGGCCAAAATACTTGCCACTTGCTGCTTAGCAGCTTTCGAGCCACCAGCCGCCATGGCCTGACAGCTCCAACAGCATCCATCAGAAACAACAACCGAAACAAAACATCAGCAGCACCAGCAACAAGAAGACAAGGACGAGAATAATCACAAGATCTCGCTTGGAAATTCTGAACCATTGCCAACAGTCTTTAGCCTGTGCTGCTTCAGCCAATTCTTCCGGCACGGCATGGTGCCTGCTATCCAACCTGGCATCATCAACTCAACAAAGGACTGCATCGGTAATGTTTCACCACTATGGATGCAGCAAACATGTTAACATGTTGATTGGAGAAGATTCACCCGCGGTGTGGACGCCAGTCTGGTCCGCCTGTCGAATTACAATTCATTACGATACCTAAACCCGAGTTACCTCGCTATACCTTCCCTCGACTTATTGCCAGGGCCCGGTGACCTCTTCAGGACGGCGGTTGCAGCAATGCCTTGGACCATCACTCCATACTTGGGGTGTCATGTCTTATTGGAATAGCAATACACAATGCCTGGTAGCAAAACAAGAGACAAACAACCACGGAACAACCAACAACAGAAAGATAAACAATCATAAACATATATAACCTTTGTCCAACCAAACGAATTTACTTTGCTTCTTCAATTCCCCTCATGGTTCATCCCGAAAACCCATCTTGGTGCCAGGTGACATGGCGCCACAGTAGTGCCATTAGCTCCTGCACCGTTCCAAGCTTGCTGAGCCAAGGAGGCCACCTAGAATCATTGAACAGGAGTGATACAAAGGACCTGGAAAGTGTCCTCCTGGGAACTAACATATCCCCTACCATCCCCTACCAAGCCACTTTTGAAGATGATTTTCCTTTTCCCAGCTGGAACATGCTACTGTAGTTCCCAGGTGGGTAGATGGGAATGGAATTTTCGCAAGTGTTGGGTGAAGTTTGTTGGACCATGAACTCACAAAGCTCCACGGCCTTTACACTATCCAGATTATTCCAGATTCATCTTTTGCCTATATACAAACGTCAGGCTTTGGTATCAAATACCTGGCAGTCTTGTAAGGGTGTAAGGGGCCCCTGACCAGGCCTTCTATATGCGAGTACAAATATCCCTTTCCAGGTTGTACAGTTGATGGAAGAATCCGGCAAACCACGTTCTCCACCCTCGGTGCCTTTGCAGGATGCAAGCCGCCATCGGACAAAGCTGACCTGGAAGTGCCCCCATGAAGGTATCCGGGATCAACTTCGATCAGCAAACAGAAACATAAACAAAAGCAAGCAGGTGAACAAAGTGATAGCAACTTCAGCTGTTCAGGCTATTAATCTTTCTCCTTTATTGGGGCACCATGGGGTACCTATTATCTCAGCTGTTCATGCTTTATCCCTTTCACATTGGAGAGGTAGGAGGGTTACTGCCACTTCCATATCATTTCATGATCCAGAATCTCAGGTCCCAGAATTGATCTTGGGCCTTCCTGCCTTATCTGCCTTTTTCTGGCACAATTCAATAGCAGATCAATCCCTTTTCCAACCCAAATCAGGTCGGTACCCAAGCAATGCCTCCTTCTCAGTGCCCCATCGTTCATAACTTGAGTTACCCTCTTTATCCTTCTTTGACATCTTATCAATCCAGCACCTTCCACAACCTTCCTGTAGAATCATGTCCACAAATGTCTGTTGCTCTTCTCCCGTGCTTTCGAGGGACTGCACAGCAGCGCTGGCGGCTGCCTAGGTGGATCTCTGCAGTGATTTGCTTCCAGCTTTCAGAGGCTTTTCCCATCCCCAACCCCTCGGGTCTGACGTATCCTTGTTGCCAGGCACATGCATCCATCCACATGTAAATAAAATTAAATAAAGACATGCAGTCATTGCGAGCTGAACCACAAATGCCTAAAATGTCAAAATCATTTACTGATCATCATAGCCCACCCTTGGAAACGGCGTTACTCTGTAGATTCCAGTGTCTGTAGATATCAACTTTAAAAATCAGACTCTCCAGTTTCTCACATGTATCACATTAGCTAATACGATAGGAAGCACAAAAACTCAAAATTCTTGAAACTTGTCATACGTTTCACGTCCCTTTAAGATCCTCAAACAACAAAGCGACAGCAACTCCGGTGATTCCATGGCATGTGCCAGGGTACAACTCCTGCTTCTTCAGCACCTTGGAGTTCTCCGACTCCTGAAGCCTGTGGAACATTTAGAAGGAATATACGGATACACCACTGATTTCCGCTATTCCATTGTTATGTTAGTTTCTCTTGATTTCTCCCCAAAGGGCAACTTCAAACATCAAAATCATCAAACCATCTTCGTTATCGATCACTATCTGGAATGGATGCCGTGTTGGTTTGAACTTCACATCTTTGGACCGTGGGCATATGATACCTACGGATGGGAAGGATGGTCAATGGCAAAGGTCAATCAATCTTTGTGCTCAATGACTGCAACTCTGGGAGCACCCTCCCCGCCAGCACCCGCCAACATCATCACCCAGAAAATGATGCGCCTTTGCTGCACCGCGTGCAGCCAAACCAATTTCATGAGGAGACTTCTGCATCGTTGCAGCTGCTTCTGCTGCCTAGACCAAGCCATCTTGAACACATGAACCAAAGATCCACATTTGGTTTCCACATGCGCATCAAAATTCCAATCCTAGCTCGTTGTCTACGGTGCTACTCAAGTTTCAAAACTCTTCGGCGTAAAATGCTCAGACTGTCTAGCATCTTAAACTCTTCTGTCGCTATAGTCACGTCAGATTTGCTATACAGGAACTTCTGACGTTGTGTTGTGTATGCTTCTATGACTTTTCGCTCTCCTGAAATTAGTTCAGGAAAATTGGTTAGCAACGCAGTCAAACTCTATACTGTACCCGAAATGCCGAGCGTTGTGATATCTTTCCCTGTCATTCTGTCAACAATCGTAGCTACAAGCTGTCACCAAAGCCTTTGGACAAGCCAAAGACGCTGCAAGCAATGAAGCTTCCTCACACAGGAGGTGCAGAATGCACCGTGCAACCAAGTCATTAGTGCGAGGTACCATAGCATCGAAATTGCATCAGTCATCCTTCCTGATCATCCCTCAACTTTGTTCATTCCAAATTCCAAAGGCCTATTTTCCAAATTGTTCTAAACATGTCACAAACAGCGCATCCCAAAGAAAAGACCCACGCTTCTAGTAACATCTTTGGCCATAGCACCTACTTGGGAATCATTCCACCGAGGAACCGAGTCATGCAAACCTGCAGCGAGGGCAGCGTTTTTGCATTTTCCAGCCTTGGTCGCAGTTCGAAATGGATGGATCTTCTTCCAACACTTTGCTGCTTCAGCTGAAATATGCGTCCCTCTACTTACTTCTTTGCATGCTTGCCAACTTAATTGCTTGCTTGCTTACTTCCCTGCATGCATACATTTGCGTACACACTTGCCACTTCCTACTCATTCTCTGTCTTCAATGAGTTGCCAATTCCTAGTTGCCTTCAATTCAATATGCAGCTGAATTTCCCCTGAAGCATGATTTGGGGAGGAAGGTTATCCACAAGCAAAATGACCCAATCATCTTGGAACGCTTCATGCAGATGCCCATTCAAAATTTCCCAAAGCTCATTGTTGACAGAGAATCCGGAGGAAATGTTTCACATGGAACAAGCCTTATCGAAACCTTCCTCACCTCGCTTCAACCCTACATCCTGAACACATTTCTGACAACATTAAACCACTGGAGCCATGGTAGACATGACGTGCCACTCTCATTGGGTCAGTCCGAAACATGCTTCAAGCAATGGGTCAATTGATGTCTCTTCTTTCTTTTGATGGTTTATTGTCCTAGGAAAGGTACTATGACTCCGTGATTATCGTTGTTGCTTTACCAACCTCAAGCAGAAGCTAGTGCTTGATTACTTGCTTTCTCAAATGTTTCAGCTGCCAATCCCCCATTGAGGGACAGGCCATGTGTGAATAACTGTCACTGCTGTCGGCGGCCTAGCATTCATCCAAATGATGTGCTGTGGAAACAAGCTGACATGTCACTTATGAAAGACACGCGTTTTTATTGTATGAAACTTGTGAGTTCAAAAACATCCATCCAACTTTTTGCAAACACACGCAGCCATGCCAGCCAAGTCGTGCAGTAGTTACGCTCATGAACAGGGAAATTGTGGGCCCAGGATCTCAACGTCATTTCTTAGTCTTCGTTTAACAAAGACGGATGATATGACCTTGGTGTCGAAAAGCAGTAATGAGCAACACGAAAGTGCATGAAACAACAAACAGCATTACAGTAGAATCACTAGAAACAACTGACAAACATTGGGTAAAAGTGTTTTATTGACCTGACTGACGTCTTTGTGTAAAAAATACGAGGCACCTCCTGCAATACGGCCTTGGCTGCAGCTTCAGCTGCCAACCTAACTGGAACACAGTGATGGATGCTGACTATTCTTTATGAAAGCTTTATATATCTACCTATCTTATATTGCATCCATCTTGTTTATGCAAAGAGTACAGTGCAAAGAACAAGAAATAACACAAAATAGAAGAAAACATCAAGAAACGCATGTGTATCTAGAATCTATTATGATCTAATACGTCTATTGACATGCACACATATGAAGTGATTTAGACCGGGTTGCAGCTACCGTAATATTTCCAGGAAAAATATTCAATGTCAGTAGCAAGAATCTGCTACATAGGCTTCAACCATAGTGCCAACGTATGTCCTAAGCGAATTTCAATGGAACTTCTCATGCTCTTGGCTCCCACCTGGTCGCTGTGCCACCGCTCAGGCCGGCAGCATGTGCCGCCCTCAAGGCAGTTTGACCAGTCTGGGCCTCGAGACGGCGGGATGGGTCGATGTTTAGCGATGAGAAACCAAACTCCAGGGGAGGCAGGTGTCTTGACCTGATGGTTGACATTGGGGAATTCCTTGATCTTGAAGCACCTGAAATGGAGTAAGGTCCGCGGTTTGGTTGCTATCAAGTGTCGTGACCTCAGATGTATTTAGTTTTTTGCTCAAATTGAAGGATTTACATCCTATCAATAATATCCCGTTTCAGCGTTGAGCCCAACCAGCCAGCATGGTGGAAAAAACGCTGTCTTGAAACCGGCTCAGCAATCCAGATCGTATCCAACAAAACAAACCATGATATGAATATGATATGAAGCGATATGATATGATATGATACGGTATGACATGCAATCAACGATGATGCAAACATTTCAACTAACCTATCATCAGCTCAAATCAACTTTTGTGGATCATTTTGCGGATCTAGCTGTTAGGTTTACTCATAAGTATCTCACCCCTGTGCCCTCCCTCATATCAAAACAAAATATCAATCAGAATGAAGGCCCCTATGCTCTTCAATGTCAATCATTATATCGTTATATCCACCTCAAAGAATTTGGGGGATTCAGCCTATGATGGAGACGGGAGTAAAAATACGCATGAAAAAGTCTGAGTGAAAATACAGCACACTTCAATATTTAGGATTGAAATATTGCAGGCAGTCTAAATGAATATCCAAAATACATAAATTATTGGCATATTTCCTACAAAATCAAGTATCACATATTAGATGCGTATTAACTTTAATGGAACGTATATATTTTCATAACATAAACTTCACCAATATTGGAGCAGCACTTCTTTGTGCACAAAAGGTGCTTCGGCAACAAAAGAAGTGACAAACTGACACCATATAAGAAATAGAAAAAAACTAATTCATCATAAAAGATATACAACAAAACGCACACATGAGGTGAGTTGCTCCAATGCTTCAATGCCACATCCCTTTCATGATAAGAGCATCCAATCAGCAAACAACAAATGACCGACAAATTACACAAATTTTGTGTCGCACTTACTGGTGGTCGTGGTCGTGGTGGTAGTAGTGGTGGTGGGTGTAGTTGATGTGGGGCGGCCGGTAGAATGCAACCCGGTTCCACAGAAGGTAGATGATTTAAAATTCATTCTCCATGTTTGGTTTATCCACGCTTTCAAGCCTGCTTAAAGTATTCACCCCTTCAAACAAATGCCCATTGAATCCTTGGTTGAAAGCGTAGGGGTGGGGGTCTTCATTTGGGGGTTTCATAGGAGTAAAACCTCCAAAACCATGTATCCATCATATTATCCACATTGGCAGCCGAGGTACGACTGAATCTCCAAGCATCAACACCTCTCGATCATCGGAATGAAGGGGTGCCACCCACCAAATGAAGTTGATAGGGCAAAGTTCCCAAATTTCTGACACTCGGCGAAATTGAACCAACATTGACATAGAACCTGAGATTGTGCTATTGTCTACTTTACAATACTTTACAGGGAACCCCACGTGTGTTGAGCGCCCTGAGTCTGTAAGCACAGCTCCCAACAGAGTGAAACAGTTATGCCAAACATGCCATGATTGTGAAAGAGTAAATGGCGTCAAGACAGAACTTTCAGTCAAAAAAGAGTCGGACAGAGGTGGAAGTTTATCAAGATGGTCACTCATGGTCTATGTCAACCTTGAACTGAACACAAATAAATCTCTTGATGTTGACTTTCAAGAATCTGGATTCACCAGTCGTTGATTTCAAGTTCTATACCAGTTCTAGCAATAGAATTTGCATCAGCTTGTGCCGGCCTGATTGCTGGAAGACTTGGCAGCGCTCCATGCAGATATTCTTTGTGCCTGCGTATGCCCAAAACAAGAAGAAATACCGCCTACGCAACAAGGTGATTGAGCCACCCGTTTGAAAACAACATCATGTCAAAATGGGAATTCGAAATCTATGATGTTTGAAAGTACCACCTGGTTCCCTATCTTGCTGAATTCTTTCGGATCTCTCTGGACATTTCCCCACGGTGCCACCTCATTTTGGGATACCCCTGCAGCAGTTGCAGCAGCTAAGGCCAACTTGGCCACCACCTGCTGGAAGAGAGGAAGAGGAGGGATTACCAGTGCAAGCATACAATTGACACATATGTACATAATTGACAATTGATACATACAGTATATCATATCTCATTTAAAAAACAACCATACACACATATATTCATGTATATACACGATTAATTATGTATATAACTGTAACTACATATGACTTTATGTAATAGGCTTGATTACAGTAAACTACCAGTACCCAGTAAATTTAGGGATTCATCCGTTCTTTAGCTCCCATTTCCATTTAGGAAATACGCCATTCCCACAGCTTTGAATCACTCGGCACTCATAATGAATCACCGCCTCTGGTGCAGCTCCTCGTGAAGAGGCCTGAGGTGTTTGATTCCCAAGGTTTGGTATAAACAGTCCACGTATGGAAACGAAGAATCCTTTTTTCCATCTCCATCTTGGGATGCAGGAAAGCAGGGAGGAATCATTTTGAGGCGGATCACTCTCTTTGTTTTATCTGCTTCCGGCTTTTTCGATCAAACACTGCATGAAGTGCACAAAATGTCATCCCTTGGCCCTTGATCAACGTCCGAGATCCATACCGTCTTGGCAATGGCTTCCTTAGACGAAATTATGCGTTTCCCGCCAAAACCCTGAAGTGTGTGTGTGTGTGTGTGTGATGACATCATAACATATGGAGAACGAACAAATCATCAACATCAAATCATATGTTTTAGCTTCCTAAAGGTCTGAGAAAAAAATAGAAAAAATAGAAAAAACACATTTTGCCTTGGCGTTGCGGTGACATGCGCTGACCATGTTTTCCACATGTTCTTATCCATGTTCAATTCTCTTCAGTTTTTCCATTGGTACTATGACAATGATGAGTGCTGCATAGCCAGGAAAATCCGCGTTCACCAACAAACTCAAGCTGGCATCAGGCATATCAGGCCACATCAAACAGCTTCTGTAAGAACTTCAATCAAGACGCTGCTGCAGCGTTACTAGCGATCCAAGCGCTTTCTGCTTTTACACATCCTGCCGCCTCTGCACCTGAGGCTTCTAGCGATTCTAGCGGTGCCAACGGTGCCAACCCTTTTGAAAATATCTTGTCATATCTTGTCTTGGGAATATCTCTCGTGATATCATGTCAATCATCAAGCTATTTTTATCGATTTTTGATGTTTGGTTGTCCCAGTTGACCAAAGCGAGGCACCTCGTCGAGCTGTTTCAGCGATGCTCTGACTTGAAACTGGATCCAAACTCATCAAGTCAGCCTGACAAAGCATTATATAAGAGATGTGAAGGAAAACCCAGAATTCCATAGCTTGAAGACCCACAAAAATCCCAAGGCCAACACCATGTACGGTGATTTGATGTGATTTGAGAAGACTCCTTTTCTTTTTTGTCCACTGCCATGGAGGAGGTCATAGCAAATCACTCTCTAATTATTCCTTGCGTGCGCGATTTCGCAAGCCACGCAAATGGGAGCCGCCAAACTCCAGATTCTTCACATCAGAAGGCGCACAGCACAGCCCCACTCACTTTCTCCTCCCATTTTTACCGTATGCCAAGTCTTGGAAGAAAGTCCATATGCATCCTTAGCATCCACGACCATCTTCCGCATCAGAAAAAATAGTGATGTGAGAAACCGTTCGAGGATCCTGTGCAAGAAAAAATAACCAGTTTCAGTTCAAGAGGTATTGCTTTTTTACCATCATTTCAAAAGAAACAACCCGAAGAGTCTTTAGTATGTCTGTAGTTGTTGTCCATGCTAAACAGCATAAATATGGGACGAACAGGATCAACTATAGGCAATGTGAATGCAAGGTGACACTGTGTGCTACTGAAGTTCAATGGAAGAAGAGGTCTTTCGCCCATCAAAGCCTCCAATGACGTACAAGGTGTTATCGGCGGCAACAGCTGCTAACTGCTTTCGCGGTGTGGGTAGCGTGGTAATCTTTTCCCAGTGACCCTGGAGCCGAGAAGTCCACTGATGTCTTGCCAAGAGTTGAAAAAATCGGAGCAAGTTGGCTGCTTAGGCAAAAAGTGATGATTTCTGATGGCTCAACTCTAGATACGGTATTTGTTTTACATTGTTGAATCTTGAAGGTTTTGAAACAACTGACAAGGGGCAACAACGGGATGGAAGCGCTCAAGGCTGTTCAGTGGAACTCCACCATTGTAGCCTGAGAGTTGAATTGGATGTAGCAGCTTTGTTTGGAGTTGCTCTGTGTGTGAATCATCCGAATAATCTGTCATCAACCTCCAAATGCCCGTCCTAAATAATATGACAATAGGGTCTGTCCGCTACCTTTTTTGCCATGCACCACCTGAGGTCACTTCTTCTGACCCAAATTATCATAGATTTCAACACTGTCTGTCCTTGACAAATTTATCATAAAAGACTATAGGGTCTAAACTTGAAATATCTTGAAATACTTCCGCAATTCAAAGCTGATCATCCCAAGCAGCCGCAGAACTCAAAATTGACACATAAAAAACAAGACAAATCTGACCATTATGAAGCCAAAAGTAGTGCCCAGCCTCCACAAACGTAGACCACTCCGCGCAAACCCACTGCTGCACAACTCCTGGCTACATGAACTCTAGCAAACAAATCATCGAGTCCTTTGAGGATGTCGTATCTTAGCAATAATATCTTATCGACCTGAAATTAAGGTCCTCATGTCCGAAAAGTACTTCGGTTTCCATGGAGAATCAAACCTAAGCTGATTTGTAGGTCAGAAGTGACTTCTTAGCGACCATGGGGTGCCTTTGGCGTCGTGATCTGGCTCCTTACCTAGCCCCATTTTGATAGGTCCATCGGAATGTTTCGCTAGGCCAGATACATCGAAACATTATCCAACATATCGAAACATACAACATGAAATTGACTATTTGGCTCTTCCATCAGGATCTTCGTGTTTGATGGCATCCCATTGGGGGCACTCACCCAATCCACACCACCGGTGGCACCATCTGGCTGGCGCCAGGGGAGGCAACTGTGTCCAGCCATTGGAGTCATAACGTTCAAAGAAAGGCAAGGCTTCCCCACCTCAACGATGAGATCTGGGTTGGCCCCAAAAATGTGCTCTTGCTGGCTTGTTGCGAGAAATTCCAACGATTCTAGAGTGTTGGGGCTTTTCACTTCAATAATTCTATTGATTTTTCAAAAATTTGGGAGGCCCTGTTCTTTTGCTACACAACTGCTGCTGGGGCACGATGAAAGCCACCCACTGCATAGAGCTGTCCACCAGTCACTGCAACCCCGCATCCCGCCCGTGCCACGGGGAGAGGACTCACCTTTTCCCAACCTACCGTCATGTCTCGATGAGTTGGGACTTTTCAGGTTTTACCAACATGGTCTGCCTGAGTTCCCAAAACGTCAGAAAGTCAGATTTGGAAGAATTCTATAATATACCAGTAGTGCCCGGACAAGCCGGGGGCG
>DF241132.1:26353-53853 GCA_000507305.1 Breviolum minutum Mf 1.05b.01
CTAGGACTACTACTACTAGGACTACTACTACTACTACTAGGACTAGTACTACTGGGCCTACTACTACTAGGACTACTACTACTAGGACTACTACTGCTACGACTACTACTGCTAGGACTACTATTCCTGTCAGGCTACCCAAAAGTTCGTATATCGGAAGTTTGCCACTAAACTTCCTTTGATCATTATTGGTACTGTGCCAAATTCCTGGCCTAAGAAACCAAGTTCTTATCTTGCAACCCCTAGCAACCAATACGGTGGCGGCCCTTGTGCCTTTTCCGTCAAAGCGCTCTGACCTGAGAAGGCTTTGCCAAGGCAGTCATCCTTTCCAACATATTGACGGATTCTCAGGACAGTCGGATTGCTTTAAGCTCTCCAAAACTTGACGAGAAGCAGGCAAAGCTCTTCACCACGAGATGTACCACCAATCAAGTACACGCAACCATCACGCACAGCCGCAGCACACCTCATTTCCACCAATTTCTACAGGCCCGCTTTCAAACATACGAATCAGCAAGCACAATGTAAGTCTTTGTGAGAAAAATGATGTCTGAAAATCAATGGAAACTGTTCACACACGAGAAACATGGGAAATTAAGAGATTAGTAGACCCAAGGGATGTTGGAGGGTCACCGTCTCCCCAAGGAAACATCACAACGTTTGGACAGAGAGGGTTGCAGGTTTCGCCCTAAATTAAAGACAAGTCCTGGAACCAATATTCTGCAAGAGGGACCAAAGGGGCCTTCCATATGGGCATCATTCACATTGTCAAGTTGTGGGTGAGTGCCTACTATCGTACTTGTATGGAATGATGCCGGAAGCACTTGGGGAATTGAAAGGTCCTCCGAGGCCCATAAACACATTTTAGCATTGAAATCTCAAATCATCATCGCGAATCTGCGAAATTGATCCAAATTCATCATGTCAATGTTCAGCACTCATCCCAACACCATGAGATGCCTGAGCACAAAATGACAATGACCTTCCAGAAATCTTCACGGCCAGGGAACTCTGATCTTGGACGAGAAAGTTGAAGTTCTTTAGGTCGACTCCAGCACTGGCTACGTGCATCATATACTTCCGTTACATCCTCGGGCACTCCACAAAAATGGCCCAAGACAGGCTGATGCAAAAACATTCAACTCGCCTACTAACAAAGCGCGGGCCTCCAAACCACCCCGGGATGTCTGCTCTGGGAAACTTGTCTTTAATGTTGAGGTTCTTTCGTGCACACAGTGCACCATGAGAAATTCATAGAAAATCAGCTTCAAATCTTGCAGTCTACTACCTCATGACATGTTTTGCATGTTACATATATGCCTGGCGATTTTTTCTTCTCCAATAAGTAATCTGAACACAAAACGGTCTTGCATGGCCTTGGCATGACCAACGTGCACTGCCAAACTTTTGTGTTTTTCACAGGAACCTTTCTTGGCTTCTATCTTGAGGCTGTCCAGTTTGGAAGCAACAGAAACAAGAGCAGCACTTCAACACTGCCAGGTCTCTGAGTCACGTGCGTGATAGCCGCCCATCACCAGAATTTTGTTGCCCAAGACGGCTGCAGCAGCCGCATAGCGTACTGTGGGAACTCCTGAATCATCCTTCCAGACCTGTGACATGGCAGCCATGAACTGCGAGCTCTGGATGGCACAGAACCAGAACTTGCTTCAAGTTTCTACACACAGTCCAGGCTTGAATCATGCGAACAGCAGTGCAGTTAAACAAGACGCGCAGCCTTCGTTGGGGGGACCTAAACCGGACCATGCATTGATGGTGTGACCTGCTAGGAACCACAGAGTAGACATTCGGTAGATGGGTAGACCATGGAACACCTCAACTCGCAACCTTGGCCCTCAACCGCTCTGTCTGATCTTGTTGAAGCACTCCCGCCTGATTGGGTTTCCAACACTCAAGTCCTTGGATAGAAGGCAGCTTGGTGTTTCATCACTTGGAAGAAAGGTTATCTACATTCGGAGGGTCAAATGCAATGGAACACAAGGAGGAGACATTTTCAGCATTATCTTGAACCTGCCAATGTAGAATAATTTACAGTTGATTGCTCAGCACTTGCACAACGGGAATGATAAGCTCGCGGTGCTTGATTTGAATTTGCCACTGAGCGCGGAGGCATCAAAGCACCCAGTTTGTGCACCAAAATGTTGTTATGGCCAGGGTTATTCAAAAAAACATAGCAAGTCCCATGTCGAATGCTGCTGCTAGTCAGAAGCTGGTTTAAGAAAAGATAAGAAAAGCATGGAAACGCCTTGAAAGAATTGGGAAACCCCAAACCCACACCCAAACTCCCAAAACTCTGCAGCTTGGGTACGCAGTAACTTACCCCACCACCTTCCGGAACTTCCATTGGGACGTGCACCAGAATTGCGACCAGAAATGTAGAAGACGTGTTCACGCTTCTTGTCTTGCTGCCTCTTCAACGTCACAACCATCCTCTGCAGGCCTCATCAGATACACGGATGACCCCCGCAGCCAGTAACTGTATCTTCACCCCTGGAAGAATGGTTGATAGTTGAAGATATGACTGGTGCAGTCCGAAGCCAATTTGATATCTGGCAATGGACATGAATGTTAAGCTGCTAATAGCAGTTAACAGCATCAAGTAGTAGCTGCGGCTGCTTGTACTTCGTCATCAAGCTGGTGACGCTTGCTTTATGACATCGGATATTTGCATGTGACATTCGCATTGAACGCGTGAGGACTCTGGCCAAAATCACAAGGCAAATTTGAACTTGGAACCGAGATAAGCAAAACATATCAAAACATTGAAAACCTATAGAGCACCAAACTGTATGACACAGTGAAGACGGCATCATGACTATCGATCTGACCAGTCGAGGCATTCGCGCAGGACAATCTCCTGCACTTTCAGACTCCAACACCAAAAAATTAGCTGAAAACATGCATTGATACCCCACACACACATTTGAAACAAAAAAACACCTTGGAATACCTTGGACCTGGAAACCTCCCCGAACCCTTCGTGGATACCGGTTGGGAATTCGGACGATCATAAGTAGCTCGAGCACAAGTGCAGAGACGACCCAAGGCCACAGGACCGATGAGGAAATCCAACTCCTGACAGGTTCAGTGGTTTTCGCCGTGGCATCGGGGTATCCGGGTGTATTGGGGTATCAGGTACTTTTTATATGGCTATTTGCTGGGGATCTGTGATGCTCAGGAAGCACTTGAACAAATGTCTTCGCTGTTGAAAAGAATTTAGAAAGAAGATCATCTTCGGTACCTGACAGATACTTACAAGCGAACAAGCAAGTAGAATATCAGTCGCTGTGGGACTTGGTTGCCATTGGCAAATTGTACCGCATCTCCATCAAATATGTCAGTTTTTGACCAACCGATATTCACAGCAAGTAACTCTCTGACATATACAACACAAAGGACATATAGAAACATCAACCAATGCAGCATAACGAGGTGCGCACGTACCATTCTCTATCCTGTTCATGCCAAGATCTGCCTTTTCACAGCTCCTGATGTAAATCATAAATGTCCAAAACATCCAGCAACGTGCAGGGATGTACTGGAAGTGTCCTGCGGGTGGGCACAGTCCAGGTGGCCACAAAACATGGGTCCGTACTTGCCCCAGCAGAAAGTCAGAAAGCAGGCAGAAAGGTGAACATCAATACGCAACCATGATCCACCATGTGTTGAAACGCAAAGGACATGAAAGGTCATTCAAATATTACAGTTTGAAGAACTATAAATACTAATCATTATATTATCATATTATCTACATAATTATTTTCATCTTTGAAATTCTACGTGCAATTGTCTGTTCAGGGAGACAAAAGTGAGTCAATCTCATGGCAAACGTGCATCCATCTGTCCTCTCATCCTCCAAGATGGGAAACTGTTGGGCTCGTTTCCGCCTGATATAATGATGGCTCTCATGACCGACAAGAATCCACGAATCAAAAGTTTCTTGCGTGGCATCGTCTTGCCTTCAGCAGTTTTATAGCTGGACCCCAGAATCACCAGCTTCAATGCAACTGGATATGTTTGATGTCTTGGTTTGTCTTCCTACAAACAATCAAAAATCATGGCCAAAGAACATGGCATCTCGGTAGAACACATTAAAACAAATGAGGTGGGTCAGATTCGGTCGACCGCAAGATACAAGTGATACATCAAGCCTTCCTTCCATTGGAATCAATGGTCATGATGTCTTGAGCCGAGAGGCCATAAGGAATACAAAACAGTCAGCAGCAATGCTGGAAGGCCCAGCAGGTATGGTCTGTATACGTTGTCGCTGTGCACGTGCCAAAGTTGAAAGACATTGCCCACGGAAAATCCACCTGCAGTTTGGGATGGTTTAAGACGGTCTGAGTTCTTTTCAGCTGGACGAAGGGATCCAAAAGGAGAAAGGCTTCAAATTGGCATGTTCCCAAACACTTCCAAGACACCGGGCATCTTCCTACCAGCCAAAAGGCAAAGCAGAATTCAATGGAGCAGTGCAGCAGTGTCGATATCCCTTTGCCAGGCAACCGTCAGCTCGGAGCATGAGGAGCAATTGTGAAACGGTGTAACCCCCCAGGCTTTGCTTTCGCTACCAACCCCCAATTTTGTCGTCAAAAATAGTCAGAAATACCTCTGAGAGCGGCAATCTGAAGACATCATGAGATTTCGTGATATTTCAACATATTTCCTGGTATCTGGGTGACAATCATCACTTTGTTTGTGTGGCTGCTCAGTGATAGGTTATTTTATCATGATAATCCTTGCAACTGGAGCCAGTCCTGCAGCAATGTCATAACAAAGCTGTGTCACTCATGTCTATCATCCATATTAACATCAGTCAAAAACATCTGGACAAGTGGCCTCCTGATCAGCCATCATCGCTGAAAGCTGCTCCCCGACCTTTCCAGTTCAAAGCACGACTTCTGTAACGTATAAAATCTTGTCTCAGGGATTTAACACATCACCGGCTACCAAGTTCCTAGGAGGGAAAGCTATCCCTCAACATGATGTGGGAAAACAGAACTACATACTGTAGATAAATGAATGTGAACGAACGAAAAACTTAACAAATATATGATGGAGAACTTAGCTGCTAACGAACTCAGTAATCAAGCAAACACCTTGGTTCAAATTAACAAAATCCAAATGCATACGCACGGGGAAAAAACATATGACCTCTGTACCTCTATTGTACCTCTATTGTAGCCACTAAAGTGCCCCCAATTTGCGGCACCTGGTGACGAGCTTCTTCAATTCGCAAACCGCTGGACTCTGCTGCAACCCTGGCCTGGCGCAAATGTTCATCAGCCTTCACAGCTTCCCACAAGTTTGAGTAAAAAAGTTCTGACTCAAAATATCAAACTAACTAAAATCATAGTATTTCTGACAGTTAGACGGGGTGCCAGGTGCCATTTTCAGACATCTGCATGTTTCATGCAAACAAAGGCAGGAAGACTAGGCGGGCCGTTTCAGAGTGATCTGCAGAGACCTGGGATGAAAAACCGACCCATGCTGTCCATTTGCAAATGTGAAACATGCAAAAAACAATAGGCTATAGGGTCCAAAAACATCAGCGAAGGCACATATGAACATTATATGAACATTATGAGCACTGCATCTGCACATCTCTCTGAACAATGAGTGGACATAAACAAACGAGAGTGATTGGAAACAAACGTAATAATCATAATATGATACAAACAAGTGTCGTAGACCACACGGTGTGTAGATCAATTGAAACAATCATCGCAAGTTTCAATGATTCACAAGTCAGACATTGCAATACAATGCAATACATTGATTCCAAGGAGCTTCCAAGCCATGCTGCAGGATGGCTTTTGCAGCTTCCATCCCATCACTATGGTGCGTCTCCGGACTGGAGGATCTCAGTGCAGCCTAAAGGCAAAAGCACATTGATGCTATCGTCTATTTGCATCTTCGTTGCATCAACTGAAACTAGCATCCTCAAAATCAAAACTAATCAAACTTGTGAAAGCACCCAATTGCCAAACCCAAGTGGGAGAAGCAGTCCGGCATTCTACAAAGGTTCTCTTACCATGCTTTTCACCGTCAAGTGGCGGATGCTTTCTCCGCTTGCTCGGTGACTTGAAATGGCAGCTGGCCTTCTGAAACTGCAGCTTTGGCAGCCTGACTCATGCTGGAAATACATCCATCATCATCTATCATCATCCTAATAGCCTATAGATATTCCATGCAATTTCAGTAGGGACGAAAATCTCCCAACTTGTTCCTACAAAAAAATGAGTCAGTGGAAGAACCTCATGAAGCTTACGCTTTCAAGGGGCTACCTCTGTCACTTAAAAAAACCTTAAGAAACCTCATCTGGTCTTGCTGAGAGAAGTCTGTTTTCAAGTTTTCCAACAAAACACACAATGTAGGCGCTCGTCCAGATATTGGCCACAAAATATACATCAAACACGATGAAGCAATGAACCCCAATTTCAATAGCATTGGGCCCACTGCACACATAGTCATAGTATCATACTGTTGCAGTCATTAGTACTTGCTCATTTTTCCATTCTCGGTGACTTTCAAATGTATCAGCTTCGTCAACTCCAACACACCCGTGACACATGGTCATGATTCATCGAAACTTTCCCGCCTTCGAAGCCGCCAAATTGGCCGCCTCCGTGATCCATTGGCCCTGTAAAGCAGTCTTAGCCTTGAGAAACAGTCAACCAAACGAAATGCCTGAAGCATCTGAAGCCTCATATGACATATGGTGTAAACGCCAAAAAAAGTCACCATATCAACATATCATCCTTGTATCTTCATGTCAACACGATCAAAGCACAACTTGTCAAATCCCGAGTAGTTGGTGGCAAAAATTGATAAACATAACACCCTTGGTCCTTGGTCGATCTATGTGCTCCCAAGGAACATCCTTGCCAATTGCACCAGAAGCCGCGCTTCGTGCACAGGTGGCCATTTCCTCTGGATCACTGGGACCTGTTTTGATTGCTGCCTTCACAGCTGCAGGCAAAGCGATGGACAGGAAAGCATGCCCAGAGCCATGTGCCTTAGGAACAATGGCAAGTAGCTTGATGTTTTAGCTAAGCTGCTAAGAATGAGGGGTACGACGCGGTGGGGAATATCAAAACATGCCAGTATTTACGATCGTGACTACTATATATATATATATATATGTACTCAGCTCTATAAATATATCATCTTAATATGCGCACTTCACGGTACTAAATGCCATTGAACACATATTCAATATATATATATATATATATCATCTTATGATATCTTATGCATAATATAATAACAGGCAATAATATGAAAGAATATATCTCCACGCCTGTCCGCCCCTTTCAGATTCATCTCAATGTAAGGATTTTTAATTTGTAAACTATAGCTATACTTTTAGCGTATTCCTCAAAATCATCTTTTCACCCTTCCATTGTGTTTTCCCCAAACATCCCTGGTTCTGGTGTCGCCAGGTTGCCGACTCATCGACAGATCCTGGGGGAAGTCCCATCATCACGACCCTTCGAGCTGCTTCTCCTGCATTTCGACAGCTCGATTTGGAGGCAACTGATTTCGTTGCAGCGTCTTCAGCTCGAACTTTCGCCGACACTTTTGTTGCGATTCGTTGGGCGGAGGCCTGGACGAGTGAGGATGGAGATATGATTGAATTATGATGGATTTTCATCGTTTTTGGATGTTCTCTGTACTATGATTCACTCCAAGGATCCCCAAGGAACGAATGGAGCTGGATGAATAATGCTGAATTGTTGCTGGTTGACGGTCCCAAATGATTCAAGAATGGGACATCCCCTCTATAAATAACATTAAAGTACAATATGTTCCATGTACTTTACATGTCTGCAAGGCAGCCGACGGAGCATCCACCAAAACCACATCTTCGATTCCTTTGATCCGTGGCCTTGGGCAAACCCAAAGACTCGACAGCAAACTGCGCTTTGTTGACGGCGTGGAAGACATCCTCTGAGAAAGCCATTGCTGTGGCCACTTCCCTTGCAACTCGCTCCGCCATTGCTGCAGTTGCCCCTGGAATGGCCGAAAATTTACGGTATTTACTGATGCTTCAAGCATCTGGATCCAAAGTTTCATAGATCAATCAACCAAGAATCAAAAACCTAAGTAGCACTGGCACTACAATGCACCACTTCTGAAAAGTCTCAGGTGGCAAGTCATCTTCCAACCAATCAAATTCTCCTCCGCACCTGGCAAGGGTCTTCTCTCTGGATCCCACACAGCAGCTTTACGGAATAACGACCCCAAATCCTTGCTGCCCCATGGATTGCCACGATTGCGCTTTGCCACTGCCTTTATGGCAGCGTCAAATGCCAGATGTGATTTGACAGGTCCCACGACATCTTGTGGTAAGGCTTGCAGCACATCCTCAGCCTCCTGCTAAAGCCAATGAGAAGAACTGTTGGCTGCTGTTGAAAAATGTTTGTCAAGCAACTGCGTGTCTTATAGATTCAGCAAGGAGGACTGTCCCTTTAAAAAGCTGGACCAGAATGGACTGGAAATCATTGGAAATCCCTTTTCATGATTCAGGTGGTTGGTGAGAAAAAAATGCAACTGATCCATCCATCCATCCATCCATCCATCCATCCATCCATCCATCCATCCATCCATCCATCCATCCATCCATCCATCCATCTCATAACATCCGATCTATCCTTTCCATCCCGTTCCATATCATTCCATACCATCCCATGGTCCTTTCGGATCACGGCAGGGTGGTCTCCCTTGTTGGCCCCATTTTCTGCCACCACTTTCGAGGCAGCTAAAGCAGCAACCCTCATATCTGGAGCATCAGGGTGGAGTGCGAGCACAGCCATCTTCAAGATTTCGGGTAAGTTGTCGGTTTCGCCTTGGAAGACAGGCCTCCCAAACTGTGGGAGGTGAAATGACAAGTGACGTCAAGTGACATGTGTAGTGGTGAGACTTGGTGAAGTCAAGGTGGAACCCAAGAGCATGGAGCTGTCAACTCACTTCCAGCAATCTGATTGATTTTTAAAATCAATTGCCTTCTTGTTAGCCACAAGTTCATGGGCTAGTTGGTTCCTCTGATGTGGCTTGGGAGGCGTGGAGTACTCAACGTACTTAGATCGCTATAGCGATAGGATGCGAAAGGTATATAGTAACAAATGATGTGATGTGTATATTTATGACTCGCGACATATCACCAAAAAAACACACAGAGTTTGCAAAGGGGTGGCCATGTGACGGTCATGTCATGTCAGACGGTAACGATCCGTATCGACCCACCAACCGGCCTTGTTTCAAGCTGATGCTCGTCACAGTCTGGCCCACTAACTCGGCCATCTGCTGACTTCCAAGATGGTGTCCAGTAGCTTGAACCGCCTGAAGAGCTTGAACTACAGCTTCCTGTGCTGCACTTGGCGGACCATGGTTTTCCTTCATCTGTTGAATCAAAGTTGATTTGGCTGCTGCTTTGGCAGCCCAAAACAAAGCCGAACGCAAAGAGACAAGCTCCTTGTTACTGGAATTTAGGCCGCTGGGGGGCGAAACTGCCATAGCCAAGGCGAGATTTTTCCCCACTTCGCCGATTTTCTGCGGACTGGCACCGTTAGCTGCTTCTTGTTGTGTCGCTGCTTCGACAGCTGTCTGTATAAGCAATTGGTGATCTGAGAAACCGAGGCCAGCTGCAGCCAATTGTACTTCCTTGGCGATGAGGTCTGGTGAATTGTGCTGAACCACATTCCGCTTCACCACTGCCTGTGCAAATTGCACAAATCCACGGCTTGAAGATGCTTAATATGCCTCTGCAACATCATGCAACTATCTGTTAGGATGCATTTCCAGTGCTCATGTCCTGCGCACCTATCCTCATAACAAAAAAGATGAAGTGAAGTCGCAGGAAAGGAAATGCCAGGAAATTGAAGTCCAAATAGCAAAAGTAGATAATTGAAAAACACAGGGCATGTCTGAAAATTTGGGAGCCCAAACATCTCTCAAAATGTATCAAAATCATCAACTTCACTTTGACAATGGATTTCAGGGCACTGGAGACAAACACATCTGTGCCCCCAATTGATGCATTTCCATTTCCCTTAGTCTCGGGACATCACCTGCCTCCACGACAGACTTTGCCACTCGTGTAAACCAGAATGGATCCACAGTCCCATGGCGAGTCACTTCTGTCCTTCCTAAAGCACCTGAGCACATCTTGGTCCAAGGACAGCTTTGTTTTCCTCCAAATTTGGGAATACCTCAACAGAAAAGAGTTTTTTACTTGTTTGTCTTTTAGATTCCCTGTGCAATGTCAATGCTTTCATCTTAAGTCTTAAGAAATATCTAGATCGTTTCAGAATCCAAGTTTACCGAATCTCCTAGTAACGGGTGTTGCTGCCAAGGCACCAACGTCCTGAACGGATTGGCCTCGGGCCAGTAGAGCATAGCTAACACCTTCAGCCATTTTGGAATGAATCTCTCTGCCTGAAGACATACGTGACAGACCAGCAGCATAGGCTGCTTTCGTGGGTCCTGATGGATGCTGCTGGATGATGGGCATTTAACGAAAGGTGCGAAGGACCAGCAGGAAATTGCAGGAAAGTTACCAGATTGGTTCACTGGGCATGTCTCTGACTATTCTTTCAAGATCTTTCAAGTCTGATTTCAATTGATGGAACCCTCATCATGTCTCACCCAGGTATGCCCAGGTCATGTCACCAGCGAGACTTGCATAAACTTGCTCGTTAGAGCCAAATCTTCAATACTTTCATATCTTAGCCTCACTGATGTTTTCCCAACACAGTTTTCGTTTCAGGTCCGCAACCCGTGGCCTCGCCAGTCGGCTTGAGCTGTAGAAAGTCCTTCTTCTGCATAGGCCGTGCCCAATGCGCCATCGGCCAAGGCAGTCGCAGCATGGGTCATGCCCAGCTGGCAAGCTACCAAAACCTCTCCTCGATTTGTGGACGTGGGTCTTGTGCCATTGAAACTAGCCGAGAGATGCCGCGAACAAAAAATATACTGTACTATAATAAATATACGTACTGTACATATATTTATACCTCTTGCCAGTATGATCAAATGAATGATAAGTTCAGTATCCAGTATCAACTTGGTATAAAAACTGCTGCAAATGCAAGTAGACTAGCAATATCTTACAATTACAAGTAATTTGGTGAGATCTGGTCTGGTGGCATTTAGAATCCGCATTGTGGTTCTTTGAGACAGCACCACGGGCATGTAGCTTCGTAATGCATTTGATGTCTTCCTAAGGATTGAGAGATGCTATTGAAAAGGAGCATGCAGATCTGTAAGGTCGTTCTGGGATTAAACTGTCGGTGAACTTGACCGTGGGGCTCTGATCGAGCAAAATTGTTCTGGAAGATTTTCAGTGGGACCAGGGCTTCTTCGGATCCACCTCAAATAAAAGGTTTTCACCGGCTGTTTTCTTACATTTCCGCCCAAAGAATGACTTAATTCCACCAAGTTTCTGGCTGCATCATGAGTCTGCAAGCCACAAGTGACAGGTGCCGAGTGCACATCTCTCACACAATGCCTGGCAGCAGCTTTAGCTGCCAATCCTGCTCCAGGCAGAACCTTTTTGCCAGGACACATGCCACTGGCTGTCAAGGCGCCCAACACTGCAGCAGGGGATTGGGATCTGGGACCAGTGCTTTCGGCCGCTGCTTCACAAGATACTTCAGCTGCCACTTCTATTGGCAATAACGGGGCAGCTCCTGATGAGATCTGTTGAGATTTTTTGCAATCAAAGCATCAAATCCTTCAAACTTTGGGAGGGGCAACCATGAGCAACTGCACACTGCAATCAAACAGGGCAAGCACATACCACTGTGGGTTAAGGCAAACTTGCTCCTGTCAACTGACACCTGTTGCAGGAACTTCTCAGGAATGGAATTGCAGCTGTTTTCACAACAAGCAACGGAACATTTCTTGATCATTTCTTTTGTAGAATGGTTTCGCAACATTTCTTTAATTTTGCATCAATTTGCTATCTTGAATCTAAATTGTATTGAATTGTTGGTGACTGCTTCTATACCTCACCCCACACGCAATTACGCTCTTTAATGCCTAAACCATCCTAAACCAACGCCCACGGCGAAAACAGGTATATAACTCCTCGAGCCGCTTGAAATGCCAACTGCCCAATGGTTTTCGAAGGAGCACCCCATGATGCCAGGCGATCTGCTGTGGCACTGGCCGCAGCTGTAGCAGCCACAAAGGCTATATGTGGCGTTTCCACTGCCGTGGCCATGGATGAACCAATCCGAAAGGCTCTAAGGGCGCAGTGGGTATTCTTTCCCACCAGGGTAGCACGAACTGCACCACCATTGGTTTCGGTGAACCATGGTTCATTGAGATGTCGATGAGCTGATGCATTGGCAACTGCAGCTGCAATCATAAAATCTTCTTCTTCGTCTTCTAACTCCAGTTGATTTAATGTCTTCAATATTCCACTGATCTTCACACTCTCACGGCAAAACTCATTTTGATGCACCCAGGGATTACCAGGCACAGCCCGACTTACAAACTTCTCTGCACTGATCTGCACAGGCAATGAAGAGTTCAGCCCATGCTTTTCAAGAACCTGGCGACTGCAAAGTGAGGATCCAGAGCTAGAACCCTGCCCAAAAATGGATCAAAATGGCATCATGCCGCATCATTCCCTTCAAAAGCAAAGAAAATTGCAGAAATGTTGAGAACCTGTGTGCGTCACTCGAAATATTCTCAACATGCCCCGCTCAACTAAGGTTTTGCATTTGACTCGACATCAGCTTGCACAAGTCGCACAAAGCCTCGTGCAAGGCTCCTCGACGTTGGTAGAAAATTGCCCCCTTTGGAGCCTCACCATGTTAACCATGCGGCAACAGGAAATGTTAAATTATCTATCTATCTGCCTAGATCGATATACAGTAATCCGAACTTCAAATCCATGTATGTCTTCATATATACACGCGCTCTCCTTTGATGATTGCACACTTCGACAGTCTCACGATAGTCTCTGATAGTTCTGATGTTTCTTTGCTGGAGGGGCCAGTTCAAAACATTCACAAATGGAACAGCAACTGGACATGCAAGTTGCCATCATTCGTAAGCCTGCTTTCTAAACCGAACCCTTTTCTATCATAGAAACACGCGACTTGTCCTAAACGACTTGCCTCACAACTCAAAGAGTGGTGTCAATGTAGTGAACGAAGCAATCATGTTGCCATTAAGGCTGCCAAATTGAAAACAAACTCATTACAAACGAAAAGGTCAAAGGAAAGCATGCATTCAAATTCCAAGTCATATTTGCACGTTTCTATCTGCTGAGGGATTGTGGTGCTTCTGCGTCTTTAGCTCCAGATGTAGTAAGCACAGTGAAATAATTTTAATCATCCATACCTCCGAATCGCTTCCCCGATGAAAAACCCGGAAAATAGCCCGGTTTTAGCAAGCAACAGAAATCATGGAGAAATTCACCATCAAAAATCCATAAAAATCCCAAGGTTTCGGGGTGAGGTTTTCCATCACCAGGTCCACCGATGCACCTCAGCTTTTGCCACCTCTAAGGCATCACGAATGCCCACCGAGGCAGCAGCAGATAGCGCCAAGGACCCGAGCTGCAGGGACGTTGGAAGGGTGACAAGGCTGGCTTGATTTGGGTTGGGGATGGAGATGAGGATGATGAGGATGATGAGGACGATGAGGATGATATCTTCCAAACCAAAATGGTGCGCATGTTTGGAAATGTAAGCAAAGAAGGTAGAAAGGTAGATGTCAAACAATCGATTGGAAGACCAGCTTCAAAACATGAATTTCCTTCTTCTGTATCCCTGCGACATGCTTCTTTTAGATAATTATACGCCATACATAGATAAATGATATCGAGATCACCCTTTCTCTCTCTCTGATTCGCTTTAGTACCACCAGCAGTCTCATCAACGTGGACTTTTATACACCGTGAATAGCACACACTTGTATCATATGCGTATCTACTAGCATCAACTAAGCTGGGCTCCAACAACTTCGAAAAACTTAGAGGAGGGCATGGCAGGGCTCCACAAAATCTCCAACAACTGCTGCACTTGCAAGCACCAACTTTTATAGCACACTATCTCTCCTTCCACATCCTGACGTGGAACCAAGGTTCCAAATATATACGACGTGGACCAGGCTTACCATGAACAGCATCATTTAAGCTAAAAGCATCAGAAATTGGGGAAACACCTTCTTCATATCATTGGCACATGGTGCTGTTGGCATAGCCAAGGTCTCTCAAGTCTGCATGACACATCATCGCATAATTATGTCATCAACAGCTACGACAAATAAATATGAAAACTGGCTGCCACAATTGGGCTCACTGTATGGAGTTTGCATCTCTCAAACTGTTACAGGGCTGCATTTCGGGCACAAACTGTAGAGCACCTGAACGCAAAGTCATAGCATTTGTAGCTGAAAGACATAGCAACGCATCTGACCAAACAGCAACCATCATTTTGAAACATCTTGTGCCTTGAACATAACAAATCTGGAACACTTCGCAAAGACCCCTGCCTAAAAATCAAATTTCCAGCTTTGCGGATCCCATGATCCGAAGTCACTTGACATCTTGACAACAAAAAAACAATTTAAAAAATCATCACAATATCCACCAGGTTTGTCGCAAGATGTGCACACAAATATCGCCGAGTACAAATGAGCCGGTGTTTCATCTGTTCACATTATGTTCTTCCAGGTCCACCTCCCAATGTTTTCTTTGAAACGCCGGGTAGCAAATTTTTCAGGTGAAGCACTTGCTATGGCACACCGGTGCTTGGCCTGGGCTAGTATAGGTGATAAACAAATACAACCTGTCGGGTGGAAAACCGCGCCTGCGTTTTAAGAGTTTTTGAAAAAATGTCGTTTTCGCCATAGTGAAACTATTGACCTGCATGTCAAAAATCCTTAAATTTTCCCGGGGAAAATCAAGTGGTTTTAATTTTAACATCATGTGACCTGTAAATTACAAGGATTTTTGCTCGGAAAACTCGCGCGATTTTCTTTTCCTTCTCAGCGGCACATGCGCTTGTCCAACATGCGACCAGTGTGCTCCAAAACATTTTCTTTGGAGTTCATCCAACGCCATTGCCAAGTCCTGATGCTTCGCATCAATTTAGGATTGACGTGGCCGTTCACTCTGGTCGCAAGGCTACTGGGAATTGCTGCTTTAGACAGCCTCCACATGGAATCTACTCCACCTGTGTGAATCAAGACCGTTTTGTTTTTGATTCTTTTCTTGATGCAGAAGATTCCCTTGGAGTGGTTACATGCTTCATGTCGCCAACCAAATTTGGCACTCAAAGATCTGTAGCAGGGTGCTCCATCAGTGAGCAAGAGTGCTGGATTGGTTGGTGATTGCTTTAGACATGTCAATGCTTCACTGGCTAAGATACGTAGCATGCGGAAGTGTCGCAAGTTCTCACGAACGTCAACATCCCCCCACCCCACCCCAACCAAGAATGCATGTTTTACAAAAACCCTAAAAACGCTGGCGCGGTTTTCCGCCCGCTGGCAAATACAAGTACAAACGCTAACAGGTCGTTGAACCACGGTAAAACCATTTGTTTGTCAAATAGGAAGATCTTCCAAAGAGTTCAGATTGAACAGCTGTCAAATGGGAAAAAAAACGGCCAACCTTGGCGACTCGGGACGTTGACCTTCATGGACATTTGAAGTGGCATGCTGCCAAGCGGCGAATGCCAAACTTCCCAGAAAGTTGCTGATCAGCACCAAATCCTATGGAACAAAAGAAAACCCATGGCTGCAGAGTGTCATTCTGGATAATTTCAGTGAAGAGACTCAGATTTGAATGATTGGAGTCACCTTGAAGGACACCAAAATTAACTAGAAAGCAAAGATCTCTTGCGTTTGACAGCCGAGTGGCAGCAGCATTTTGCACAGCCTGCGTTCGGTAAGCAGGGTTTATCTTGAAACCAACTGAGTATGACATCCTCTACCATTTTTTGTTGAGAAGTGCGTGCATGTCTGCCTACTATTGAATCACCCGTCAAAAATAATTGATTTCCCAACTTTATCTGATAGTGTTGAGAAACTACCATGCCATTATGCTAGCTTGACAACTATATTCTCCAACATTTAAATGGAAAAAACACAAATTGCCTCAAACCACTTCCTGGAATCGCTTCAATGTTCAGACCGCATGACGCGGCAAGTAAGTGAGTAACTTATCCTACAACTGGTATGGACGAAAATGGAAACCCCTTCTACTGTCTCATCCGCACAAATCTCGGAATGTAGTCACCCAATCCCCAAGATGCTACTATTTATGTGAGCTGGCCGGTTTCCATCTGTCGAAATTTGGTCAGTTCCATGTCGGCCTCACAGCCATTGATGCCAAACGCTCCCGGGATTGTGGCCACGCCCACAGCATCCAACTCATCCTCACTGGCACCCACATAGAGAACGCAATGCCCAGCTTCCTTTAAGGGGCGTGCAGGATAAGATGTTGCAACATCCTCTTTTTGCATGAAGGCGTTTTTGCAGAAGCTTGTTTACATTCGAGGACGCGCGAGCTTGTTTTGCTTGCACTGGTCTTCAAGATTAAATGTGTTTAAAGATGTTTAAAGGATATTCTTCATCATGTGTCTTTTCAGCTGTGGTCATGATACGTCAAAATAAATCAAATACAGAGACACAAGCACCAACAAACAAACAACATTCAATTCTGCAAGCATCAAATGGAATATCGCAATAATACACACTATAATTACATCAGACTATCAATTTAGCATCAACTAACTGCAATTATCAAAGCATATCATCTATCGAGTCATTTCCAAGTCTTCCACAAATCGCTCCTGTAGGTCTTGAACCACATCTGCAGTTCGTTGCTTTGGAAGCTCTGCGACAATTACAGGAGGAGCTTTAGGAGAGACTGCAGCACGGTTTCGGAGGTCGGGATGCTCAACAGTATCCTTTGTAGCTTGGTGTGGGCCTAAATAACGTGGAACATGTACATGCTTATACATTTTTCTTGGCGCTCAATAAAAAAGTATCGCATCCCCTTTTTAGCAGATCTGGCCCGAAGCCAACATCTTTTTAAACATCGATCACATGAAAGTTCAATTGTTTGATGTCCAAGTTCAGCGGATCCAACTGACTAAGATTTCAAAAAAAAACTAGATTGATCTCAAACACCAAGACTATCCAAGCTTGGAAAACTTCTGTTGAACTTTGAAGTACAAATCAGAATATGTTGGATTCCAACCTATCACCTCGGTGCCATTCCCTGGCCTAGAAAGCGCTTCCACCCAGCGGCCGTATCGGGCGCCAGCACCTGAAGATGGTGCAAAAAAAACTATTTTCAAATGGACAACCGCGCAATTAGAGGTGTTTCCTATCGAACGCGATGGACTTCCATTGCTATGTTTGTTTACTGGAGGACACAACTAGGTGATACTCTATAGTGTAGCTGTAGAATAGTGCAACTTGGTGTTGCAAGGTGCATCCCTACATTGTGGAAGGCATGATTCTCGAATTCAGCTTGCAAGGCGTCATATCATCCCCATCAGACCACAACCCATCCTTTAAGAATCATTTGTCAACTTTGAAACCTTGCGGAAAAAATGGTGGAAATCAAAACGAGTTCGAAACCACTATCAAGATTAAAGGTCTACGTAGATGCGTTTAGAGTCAGTCCTTCCGTTGCTTTTTGCAACTTCAAATAAATCCCCGTCCAAAACAAAACAAACTCAAACAAACCGCAGGACCTGGAAACAAAGAAATCAACGTGATTTTCCGAAATCTACGGACATAAGCACTCATGTCATTTGCCCAAAGCTTTGCAAAACTGTTTCATCCGTTTGCCCATTGGCAAATAAGTTAACCTTACCATACCTCACCAGCCAGGTGGCAACACGAAAGTCCTCACCAAAGCTGCCACTTGCCAACTCTTTGGCCTTCGCCAGAGAAATGTCATGAAATCTCATCAACTAATTTCAAATGGAACGCTGTTTTCTTTACATCAAGGTTTGGTGAATTATCCCCCTGTAGCCTGTATGTATGTTTTTGGAAAACATCAAGGTCATATAGATAATTCCTTGGTGATATGTTTAGACTCAGACACCATCTTAAACTCAAATCATCCAATTTGGTATTCAAATGATGAATCCCCTAGCTGCAGGCATCAATTCATTTATAGTGGCAGCGTGCCCTGATAGTGACAGGTGAATTTGAGTATTCACCAACCTCCCGTTCCTGCCGTGATAAGGTCACGTGACATAGAATACATAGTAATCCAAGCAGGGAATCAAATCCTATTCGGAATTGAATTCCAATTTCGACCTATATCTATAGAATTCTATAGATATATATATAGTAATATATAGTAATTATTCTGTTTTTGACACTCTTGTGGACAGCTTGCGAAAAAAAATAACGTCATATCCCTATCATAGCTTATTGACTCTTTCTGGTGTAAGAGTGTAAGCCCTGGTCAGCTCCTTCCTATCCACCAATGCAAGGTTCCAGCATCGTCCAAAGAAATTGGCACATATCCTGGCCTCTGCTGAAGAAAGCTCTGTGAAGAAAACCTACAGAAGAACGCATTGCCCCACCACTAGGAATCAAAACAGTTCTTGACTGGCAGTACACCAGATCACCCCTTCTAGTGCTACAAACAGATCCCGGAGTTTCAATGGTGATACACATCCCACTGAGCACTTCAACGACCGCCAAGAATTAGGGATGGCACCGGGGCATGACCACGAAGGAAATTCTTATTAATGAGCCCTATACTCAGCCTATGCAAATATTGCAAAAAAGGGTTTCATCAAATTCGGGTTCAAGTTCAGGTCCCATGTTTTGGGACATGTTTGCTCTTTGTCGGAAGGGGTTCCATGCCAGAAACAGAAAGGCTTCGAAGACAGGCGCAACCGGTGGAATCAACAAAGAATGAGACGCCATAAGTGCAAAGGAGACACGCAGGAAATCTTGCCTGAGCCACACAAGTTGGGGACAGCCTCCATGACATGAGAAACAAGAGGGTCGATATTCTTACATGACCACTATGGAAGGGAAGGAAAATAAGAATGGACAAGAATTAGATATGGAAATGACACCGAAGTAAGAGATCTTCCAACCATCATCATGGAGCTCTCTACCTCTACCGTCCCCTCTATGGACATGTTCATCTCCAATATGACGATGGGTAGTTTACAAATGTCTTCATTTTATTGTCACAACTATCATATATACTTGTTTCTACTCCTCATGGCTGAAATCCTGCATTACGCATGGAAAAGGTCCATGAAGATCCTGCAAATACTGCGACGAACAAAATAATCAACTGATTCACCAAACTTCAGCCATCAACAGGAATACCTTTGCAAAAAGCCTTTCTTCAAATGGCATTCCAAGGTACTCTTCTCCAAAGCACCGATACTATGTGCTGCCAATGTCAGCTGTTTAGGATCACTGGGTAACTGCATCGCCACACCTTGGAGCGATTTCCAATGAAACACTCATGAAAAAAATTGGAACCATGGAATTCAAGAAATGTATGCTTGTTGCTGGCTTGGTAACTTGGTATGTCTATGAAACTTATATGTACGTACCTTGTTTTCTCAGTCTTCCGATTTCACAAAATGAACTCTGACTTTTCAAAGTCTGAGTTTCTATCTTGGATTCCTATTTCACTGCTGACAAGTTGCAATCGCATTCTGCCAGTTTTGGAACAATGTTGACATGGGAGAGGAAAACAGAACCGTCCTCACATCCAGTGTTGCAATCTGTGCCATGTTTAAACGGAGAGAAAAAAGCCTTCAAAGCTGCGAAACTCAACGGAAAAGCATCCACGGGTGATTCTTTCATACGAGTGGTCCTTCTCCATACCACTTGTCACCCAACGAAGCGCATAGTCTTTCAACATCTCCATTGCTACGACGGTGACGACGCGCCCAAATTGCAAAGATTTACCAAGTGTGCAGATGGAGTATACATGTCCCGCAATGGAACGCCTCGGGTAACTAACGATGAACTTCTGAATGGTCTTGTCACCATCATTCACAAATTCAGCTTGCGTGCAAGTAACAGCAAACTTGCTGAACCATCTCATTGATCGTGTGTGTATACTTGCGTACAACTATTTGAACATGAGCGTGCAAATGCACGAGCATTCTAGCCAGGTGAAAATCCTCTCAGAGATCTCTGAGGAAAATATGAGGACCTAGCAATAATGCTGATGCTTCAAACCTTAATTGCAATGTGACGTGATTGTAGAACTGCGTGTTGTGTAGTCTGTCTATTGCTATGGTTGTCTACCCAAAACCGGCTCAAAATCTAAGCCATTCAAAGTGCAATTCACCAACATCATGAACATTCATCACCCCCCCTTCCACCACCACTCATGATACTTTGGCCTGGCTATCCGGCCTCCAAATTTAAATTGAACCCCTTTCCATCCCAAGTGGCCCCTGCCTCCTGTGGCTCGCGATTCTGGTCCAGGCCCTGCAGGTCAACATTGAATTTGTGAGGGTTTTTGAAGGATTTCCATCATAGACCGAAAATTCTGGCTGAATAAGTGTTATTATTTGCTCAGAACCGCGATGTCTTGGAGGGATTCTCCATTCCAAAATGACCGGCCTGGGGTTCCACCTAGCCTCCTTATCATTCAACTCAAGATCAAGATATAAAATTTCATATAATTTCGTTCTGTGGGAGTTTGGTTCCAGCTTCCAGTGAGGAGTGAAAACAGATTATACAAACAGCATGTAAGGATTGATAAGAAACATTGCATCACGATCACCACATCTGTATCCACTACGAGTACTATGCTTCACTTCTTGATACCACTCGGTGAAAGAAGATCTTGATAGTATCCGAACCAGGGTGATGGACCTCGGATTCACCCAAATTTTCAGGATCCCCACACTGCCAAGAAATAACTATACGATATTGTATGATGGTCTTCCGTCCAAACACCTGCTGCACTGCAGCTTGTGCCAGCGCATGTGCGGCTACATGAGGAACGTCTTCCACCTCGGGGGTAATCCAGGAGGAGGAACTTAAAATGTTCATCTCAAACATCCAACAGCCGCCTTTGAATAGTGTAAGTGATGCAGCTCATAAGCCTTTGAGTTGGAGCAATGACGAAAAACTACTATCCAGTAACATGCACCAAGCCATGTTGAAACACCCTTTCCAAATCCACTCGATCGTTTTTCCATTCCTGGCCGCCAGGCAAGCGTAAGCTTTGCACGCTGCTGGTTCTAAGCAAGTCTGGAATCGAAAAATCAGCCTGGTGAGACATTGTTCCACAAAGGTTGTTGCAACATGCAAGCTACAAATAGTTTACAAGTCCCCTTTTTCAGCTGGCTGGAACTTTTATTCCAGTCAGGTAGTCAAGCATAGGCCGTGCTGGTTGCGGTGTCAAGGAAAGTTTGCCATACCTCAATAGCGAAGTTGCGGCAAAGCATCTGGGAAGAGTAAAATAAAGGACTTTTAAGCACTCCATGGAATAGGGGATCAGTCTTGAGTGCGTCTCAGCAGGGCTTTTTCCTAAAAGGAAGCCGACGACTACGATGCAACCTGATCAGAGTCTGCAATGCCCTGCAACTTGCTGGAAGCCAATGCAACCACTGCAACGCCCTTTGTGCAGCCAAATCACAAGATCATATCAAAATCTCAGAATTCCTTGAGCTTCATCACAACTCAATGCTAGACCTGTGTAGGACAACCTTTCTGCTGCGTTTGGCAGCAAAAATCCATTTTAGCGTTGGACCAGCCAACTTGCCAGTTCTCGAAGCCTGCATTGCAGTCATACCTCAGCCAAAGTGATGCCATGTTGCGGCTTAACACACAGTGTTTTCATCATTTTTCATTGTACCCTCCAGTAATCTATAGAAGAATGGAACATCCATCAAGAACTTATATGTATTTTCATATGTCCTATTTAGAAAAAGAGCGATTTCCAGCTGGCTATCTTGGTTTACTGCCGGACACAAAAGAAAATATTAACTGAGTTGGCCTCAGGGGATCCAAGCCTCCGCAAACAATATCAAGTAGATCATACCAGACTTCGGCCAAGCTGCTGATCATCATTGCTGCTGTCAGAACATCCCCGGCCATTGTGAAAGCAGCACCACACTTTCTTGCCCTGGCAATATAGATGAATGTTTCAAGAGAAGAGCCAATATTTGGGAAGCTGAAGGCCCCAACAACGAGAATTGCATGCTTGGGGATGCTTGCGGGTATCTCTTTCGTTGCATCTTTTTTTCTCCCGCTCCTCCTAGCCCCCGGCGTGCCAAGTGGCATCAAAGAAAGGATCCCCCTCCAAGCAAAAAACAAAGGTCAACTAAAAGAATCTAAACTAGGAAATTGATGGAACTTAGTTCAACCTTCCTAACCTCCAAACCGGAAATTTTGCAATATTCCTCCTTTCCATGATTTTTTATGGATCCGGTCCGTTACGCACCTCGGACCAACCATGCATCCAATTGGTGAAGCCCGCTTCGCAATCATACTTCGCAGCGGTGGATTCAGGGCACCCCACGGAAGCGTGATAACCTTAGATTCGAACGGATCCCACTGAATGGTTTCTATGACCCTGAGGCGACGGGAGTACTCACACAGACTATGCATACTACATTCAATTCTACATAGAGATTCAATTAGATAAATGGTCAATTCTGCCGCAAAAGCTATATGTCAATGCCTCTGACATAATTGGACCAGACCTTCCTATACATGCACGAAGAATACAATTGAGTATATCCAAATGAACATTCTACTTCACTGTTGCACCAAGGCGGTTTCCATACCCACCAATTTAGCCCAGTGGCAGCACCACTCCTTCTTCTCCTGATCCCAAGTGTTTGAATCAGAATAGCCATCTGCACAGTCCTTGCTGGCACCACGCAAACAAGTCGTATAAGTCGTAGTTTTTGTAAACAAACCTTCTGAACGGGATTTCCGTTCCCGAAGATCATAGGTATATGACTAATCTATGCCAAGGAATTGAACATGCCGAATTCTTGCCCATACATGACATAAAGAATAACTTCACTGTTACGGTGATTTGACTTGTTGTCATCTGACTCCCCTACCAATGGATAGCATCTCCACATTTGAAAAAGGGACTTTAAGAAAAAAATAATCTCATCTTCGCACTTAGGAGTATGGTGTGCTTTTGACGCCTCAAAAAGAATACAAAGACATGTCCCTACATCTAAAAAAAAGAAACAGGACTTGCTTTTTGCCCCTTGCCTGTTCTGGATGGACGATAACAAGCCGTTCCGATCTCATTTGACTGTTATGACTGGGGTTACGTCCTCATGACATTCGCCAAGACACAAAGGTTTGAGGCTCTGACACCTGGCGACGAAACACAAGCATGCCAAGCATGACGGGTGGGTTGAAGCAACCACCTTCACCTTTTCTATGGTCTCAATTTGTTTGGATCAACCATGCCATCCCAATTTTTTGGATGAACCGTATCAAAAATTAATCATAACTGACACACGTGTATCAATTCTATCGGCAGTTGAAAGTCATGAAGACTTACTGTAACCCTGGGTGCTTTCCCCTATAAGCTGCACTGAGATCGTTTGAACTCAAAGGTACGTTGATCGAATCTGACTTTCGATGTACATAATATACACATGACGTGATTGTATGCATACATCGGAACCAGCCATGACCTTGCATTTTGAACATTGGAACCGCGGATCTCAGCAGCCTGGGTACTTGCACTTCTTCCAGACCCCCACCAGCAACGCCGGCAAAAGCACCAGCCCCAGCAACAAAAAGAAGCACCAGCCCCGTGGATGTTACTAGGCAACACAGAAATTAATGTCAGTCGCATCTGACTCCTCTGTTTCGAGCGACTTTCCAGTAGCCCTGCCTCCCCAGTTACAGGACAGCCACGTTCGTGATGAAGACAGCACCACAGTTTCTTCCTAAAGCTGCGTTTCAATGGGGTTACACCAATGCTGGGCTTCAGATTCCTACAGTAATTACCTTACTTGACATTGATATAGGCTGCGATTACTCCTGACCTTGACCTTTATGATGCAACTGCCCAGATTCCGATAGGACCAGCGCTCTGTCCTGAGATCCCACCAAACGAGGTACCGTCTGAAGAAAAGTTTGCAAAACACTCGTGCACATGCTGGACCAAGCAAAACACAAATACATGAAAGCATTGCTCTAAACAGTCTCTTGGACAATGTCCAACTCATTCAACTGCAGATTGCTGTTTGTTGTTTTACGCTGTCCGGTTTAAACAACAACCGCAAAGCATAAACCAATTCAAAAAAAGGATAAAAAAGGGGATATGACTGAAGAGTTTGACGAGGAGCCACAGGTGGTAGTCTTCATTGCAATCAAAAGCTAGTGTTGTCATAGCAGCCTTGCATGCAATCCCATGCTTTTCGCAGCAAAAGTTCTGCTTACCTCAGATGCTTTGGATATCTTTGGATGAAATACGTAACGGAGCGACAGGTATAGCCATGTTTCCGCCTTTTTTGGGGTGTTTTCATCCCTTCAACTCATGGGAACCATGGGAACCATCTTCAACGACTTCTTCAACGCAGGGCTACAAACTCTACTGTAAGTCTCTCAGAGTTTCAGCCAAGCAACTGATTGTCCAGTCACGCTGCCTTCCCCGCAACAAATTGGCAAGTGAACTGTTCAACACATCTTGCATCAAAGGACGGTGCATATCAAATCTATACAGTCACGCATTCTTTACAACATGCAGCAATAACAGTAGCTGCCTGCGCTAAAGCTGCTAAATGACTGAATGACTACCAACAAAAACAAAGCTGATTCAGATCATTGCAAGCTGCATCAATCTGGGCAAATCATACTCAAACATTTCGCCAAGCTTGAAACCAATAATTAATCTCGGCATCCCATTTTTCTGGGGATCAACGTAAAGCTTCTTAACTCTTAACAATGCACTACCTGAAAGTTGCCCATGGTAGGTCCTGTTGTGGGGAGATTTCCTTTGCTGAATTACCACCTGGACGTTCTGAAATTCACCCATCAAAGGTTCTTGTTAAGAGTTGGGAAGCATGAACTTAGATTGCGCCCAAGAATCCAATTCAAAACGTCCGTGAAGCAATCATCATCATCTGCAGTCTTCGGTGGCACTGGAAATAGCCCGGGTACCTGGGACGTGGTAGTCACATCGCGACAAGAAACACAAAGAGATAACTCGAGGGTATACATCTACGTACATACATACACATCATTGGGTGCAGGGTCTTGATGGCTTGAATCATTGTGAGGCCAAAACAAAGGCGTAGAAACTTCTGCGGCTACAAGTGCCCAAATGTTTGCAACGGCGATCCGTCATAATTCAAAAATCATAACATATACAATTATCTACATGTTTTCATCGTCTCAAAAAAGCTTTGAGTCCGAGTTACATGAGCTATCCCAGGCTCCGTTGTAGTAGGACAACCCTGTGGCGGATAATGTTTGCAACACCAGGCCCTGCAGCTGTCGGAGATCAGTGGCTGTGGGGTGACATTGGGGAGCCATGGTTTGAACGGTTTGAATGTCACAAGATCAAATCTTTTGCAGTCAAATGGCACTTTGGTGTCAGACCACATATGCTCCGGTTGATGATTACAATCGTACCTTGGCACCAGCTTGCAGACTCTTCCGCCATGCACTGTTCTGCAAAGTGTCCAGTCATCCCATCAAACCACATATCTTCCACTAGTGAGAGTTGATGACTAGAGGGCATTAAAGTGCGACGTCACGGATTCACAGAAACCTTCCGAAACAGATTTCACCGCAATTTGTAACAAAAGTTTTCAAGGGGGAACCTGCAAACTCACTACAACAACCATAGATCAACACCTCGACATCAATGGCAGCATTGATTCCAAAGCGAAGCTGCATCCAGGAAAATATCATCCAGTACCGATGTGATTCTCTTATGTTAGTTCTCTTCCTTGCTAGACGCTGGCGCACACCGATGATCCCGTTTTCGTACACCAAAACCTATAGGCAAAGGCGCGGGATAATAATCTGCTGTTCATCGTGCGCCTTGGGAAGTGAAACGCAGCAGCCATTCTTCAAAATGCGGGAAGAGCAGCAACGTGATTCCATAGCAAGCGAAGCATGTATCGTTGGGGCCATTTCAGAACAGCCATCCATTAAACAGGCCAACCAAAGTTTAAATATGAATGACATATGACACAATATATGCTGACAAATACATACCTAGTCTCCCAACTAGTCAAGTGTCAGCTGAAATCTGAACACTAAACACATCTAAACATCCTGTTGTCTCTGAGGCGAGGTGCTCGAGAGTGTTGGGTTGCCCACACAATGATTGCAATGATGACCTAACAGGACATGTCAGGACCACTGCGTTCCATGAGGTCTGGGCCTGCGTAATTTGGAAAAAAAAGCAGGTTGCAGTCTAAGTCATGGCCAAGAAACCAGGACACCCAAACCTATGCAAAAGCACTGAATGTATTTCCGGTACTTCTGGAGAAAAGATTTCCACCAGGACTCCTACCAAATCAGAAAGATTTGAAAGTGGGTGCTCAACAAAAACTTGGAGCTTGCCATATTTCTGAACTGCTTGTGTCAAAAATGAAAGGTCTGAGACTTTAGCATCCATCTTCCGATATGATAAGTTTCACATTCCGAATCCGGAAGGAGACACAACTACATTTTAGATGCGACAGGCTTGAGGATCAACAAAAAATTCTGAATAAGGAGGGCCATTCTTTCCAGCCGTTTTGGTCAAACAGAGTGACATCAAAAAACAGCAAATCGACGCCTCCTTCTTCGAGTTTGCCAAGGGCTCGGCCGCCAAGCACGCTGCCAAGTTGCGTTGGCCTTTCAAGCTGTACCTGCAATACTCCCATCGCAAAGGGCAAAGGATGGAAAGTGGCACAAAGGCTAAGAATCAGAACATTTTGATTGGGAGCCACCTGCAGTTTTGAGAACATGACATGCCAAAATGATCGAAAATGAGTAACGTACCACTGTAAGCATTGTTGTGCTTGCGGAGTCCAACGGACTGGAAGTCTTACATGGCCTTTCTACAATAAACCATTGAAAACTTACTTGGTTCTTGCCAATCTTGAGTCTGTAAATGAAACCATGACTATGGGAACAGCCCTGCGGCCAGGGTACAACCAGGTGTAGTCGCTGCCGTACTCGGTAGGCCGATGGCTATATTGAGCACAACACAAATGACCTCAAACCATGGCGGGTTGCGAGGCAAGACATCACAACATGTGAAGAGGATTTCCTTCCAAATTTGGGACACGTGCTTTTTTCTTCGTTTGTTGATGGAATTTCAGACATATCGCAAAGAAACTTTGGATCACTGAGGATACACTTGTTTGCATCTTGTTTCCAAATGATTGTTTGATATTATTATTGAATATAAACATTATAATCAATATATATATATATGTGTGTGTGTGTAAATTTAAAAATATATAAACAGAACTTGAGTAGAGTAGATACGTGCAGGTCACCTGTCCCAACGACCC
>DF241132.1:58853-88412 GCA_000507305.1 Breviolum minutum Mf 1.05b.01
ATGTGTCAACCCGAAAAACAGCAAATTGGATCAAATTCAGGGCATCCCGCACCAAGTCTCTTTATCAGTCAGATTTCAGAATCCTTTCTCGCATGGCAATGACCCCATGGAGGATAGAAAACTTACTCTTGGAGATGCCCATGTTCCACTGAACCATCATTGGGGGACAGTCACCCCACCACCACAACTTTCATCCAGTGCGAATGGTTGGATTTCCGACAGCCGTGGGGCTTGGCCGAAATCGCCATCCCACCAGTCTGAGAGCCAATCCAAGCCTCCAAACACAATTGGAGCTGCTCAAATTTGTGAATTCCCAGATTCTTCATGTACAATCCGTATGTACCTGCATATTGCCGACCTATAGGTTCAATTTTAGGTTCAAAACAAGTTTTTTTGTTAGACTAATTACCTTAATGGGGTTAGTGTATGTTTTGATATATGATATATCCCATACATGAAGCTTCAGTCCAACACCATGGGCTGAAATGCCTGTGGGTACCGAGTCATAGCCCGCAGGTGCCATGGCGATTCATGCCTCAGGCGGTTCTGGATGCTGTTTTGCCCTCCCCAGGAGTCATTTAGTCTGATTTCATGGGGCAAAAACCGGGTTTCTTCCAGGAGGCTGTGGGAAGAGATCAAGGGGATGCGACTGATTGTGACTGCTTTGAACCCATCTACTCTAAGGTCAAGTGGCAACAGTCGCAAATGTCCGCAGCTTCAACTTCGCTGAGCGCTCTTTTGGGCTCAGGGTTGGACAACCAACAGCTGCAGGTTCACAGGAGTGGGTTGATACCTCCTTGCTGCACCAAACCCCCTATCATACTCTGATATGATATACTCTTATACTCCTTATCCCTAACAGACATATCTGGAATTCATGAGACAGTCCTGAACCGTCAGCTTGAGAAAACAAAACATGTGCGCAACTTTGTGAACAAAATCTGCTTAGATCTTGAGAACCTGCTAATAGCTCTGTAGGTCCTTTCCAATCACAGGCCACCCATCAACTCCCTCCACCAGCGAAGCACACAAGGCCCCAAGCGCCCGGAATGGCGTGAAGTGTTTCCACTACCAAGTCTGCAGCTCGAGGTGCGTGTGCCTTGGCTTTAAGGTTGGCAAACCTTGAAGTTTCAGGGATGACGCTTTTCGCCAGGGACAAGGTCGTTTGACTCCAATATTAGGTGAATTATCATTTTCTTTGTTTTAGCAACATGAAAAATTATGCGAGGAATGGATACATAAGGACTGACCATGCCTATTGGGGTGATGTCGACTGACAACATGATAATTCGACAAAAGAATCAAACAAATTTTTAAATAGGAACAGGTGAGGTCAAACGGAACATCTTGAAAATTATGAAGCATGAATCATACTGTGCAAAAACATGCAACATAGTGCACAAGAGAATCCAACAGCCACTGGGAATGTCAATTTTCCCCTTGACTTGAGAAGCCTTCACAATGAATCAGCGGTGGAAGTGCAGGTTCTTGACAAAGCAGACTTTCACAACAAAATCCACTCGCTAGATGTCATTGGATATCCAACCCGCATCTTAACAAGATACACAACACAAAGAATCGAATGATAAACAAATGTCCATTAAACAGTAGCCTTCTATCTTTTTCATCTCTTCAATTTCATCTGCCACTTTTTTACCATGCATCTGTGCTCATCCTGTCACCGGGCTTTCGGGCCGACATCGCCAACTCTGCCACCACTTTGGCGACCTCTGGAGCCACCACCACAGCGAACCTGCACAATGGAACACTGTGAAGCATGTCATATCCATATGTTGCGTTTCATTCGATGATAATTCGTAATGAAAATACACCATCAATATCACTATATAATTGATTATCATGAACTACGGCTTACATCATAAGACACAATGGATTTGGATGACCATATTTTTGGGAAGCACCCCATTCATCAGAATTATGTATCATGCCCGTATGGATGCGTGCATGTATGTCTGAGTCCATGTGCATGAACAAATACAGTATGTTTGTATGTCCATCTGTGTATGTTTATCTGTAGGTATCTCGAACATGTATGCTGTATGCATGAATAATCTATCATCTCGCATCTCTACATACACGTCTCTTGCTCACAGGCACCATTGTAAGTCTAACAAACATCAACGTGCTACTCAAATATTTGAGGCATTTCATGGCATTTCACATGCCCGATTTTGATCATTCGCATTGTTTAGGCTTCTATGATGGGACATCTATTGTATCCTCTAGTCCTGTCCCCCATGCCCAAGGTACCTCCCAGCTGCCTTGGATGCCTGGAAAATGAAAAGATGTGTGAAATCTGGGGTTTCCTGACTCCACAAGCCACATGTCCCAATCCAACCATCCAGCACCCAGGTGGGATACCTTCACCATGTGCTTCACTGATGGCTACGCAAATTCCCTGCCTGAAGCCCAACTTCCTTTGCTGAAACACCTGTTTCTGTTGCTTGGCGTGCCACGGTGATGGCCTTGAAGTTGCAAGCACTTAGCTTCAGCCATGCTGCACTTCAAGAGCTTTGCTAAGACACGACTAAGGGATGACTAATCATATACTGGCACTTTGAGATTGGAGCAAAAACAATCAAAAAGTCATCATCCAGCAACAAGATGCAACAATTTGCCCCTAAATCTAAATCCAAGTCAATTTCCTTCATTTTTGATCTCCTCACCACCTCCTTCAATCCTGTGCGTGGCCATGTCCAAATTCCTGAGTGTCTGGCCGCCGCTTGTGCAGCGATTTGATCGGATTTTTCCGCCCATGTGGCTTGTGCTTTTTCGGCAGCCCGAAGCCTGAATGTCAGACAGTGAAGCCTGCCCAAACTCACAGAAATGCTCTAAGGACATGTGGTTTTAGGAACTTCGGAGCTAAACAGGTGAAAGAGTGTAGAGGAGTGACACGTGGAAACTAACTTAATCATTAGCACAATTCAATATGTTATGCAGCTATGCAAAGATTGAAGTTCCTCTGTTTCGACTGCCAAAACACAACAAACACAAACAATGAAACAATTCAGATGTCTTCACTGTAGAAGCGATGGGACATGTGAAGAATGACAGTAAAGGTTCGAGACGTTTCATCGTCAACATCGAGGAAGCAGTCCTGAATCCATCACTAAAGCATGCAACACACCAGGGCTCCAAACACCGAGCTAGGTGCAGCACCACTTTGAACCTCAGCATTTGGACAGGCCAATCAAATGCGAGACTCTCATCACACTTCCCAACATCTCAAACTTCTCAGGGGTGGGCTGCATGTTCTGCAGCAGTACGGGCAGCAATCTGTTGACCCAGGAGGGTGGCGTCTGTCTTTGGCAAGCCTCGCTTTGATCACAGTTCTGCTTGTCAGTAAATGAATCTGATTTCACATCAAGAGAAACATTCATGCTTGCCACATCTACCAACATGATCTTGAAAGGAACCATTGAATAATTTATATATTTCAAACATGCCCTCTCTCGTATCCCGTCATGTGACCTGATGCATCCACCACTCGGTGAACCACTGCACCTCAGTGCTATGCGAGATGCAATGTTACTATGCCCACAAAATGTCCATGGTGATTCTTGTGCTGGCAATTTATCTGTATTGATCTGCAAGACGGAGTCAGCACAAAGTCATAGTCATAGCTCTGGTACTGGTACATATGAAAATCTATTCTGTGCTCATCGGGGCACACTGCCGGCGTGCTCTTTCAGATCCCTTCTCGACCTTTTTGATTTTGAGACACTTTGCCTTTCCAAAGCTTGTTATTCTAAAGACTTCGAGGGACATCTCATGAGTTTTTGGCTACAATCAGCCCGTGCCCTTTGTTTCTCATTGTTTCTGCACTTGACATGGAAGGAATGACATGGAATGATATTCACTGCGATACCGCCAGTGTTTCTTGAGAGAATCCTGGGAGCTACCACCACATGTTTCCAAAGAATCGCCACTGTCCAAGCATTGCCGCATAGCCTCAGATTGTTCACTCAGGTTTCAATTGAAAACGAAACACTGAAGCTGAAGACTTTGAGAAATGAAGCTTACTTGCATTCGATTGCTCAAGCTTTTGACTTTCTTAAACCATCCTAACTCCATAAAACATTGATGGCATTGCATGCACTTATTTTGCGTGATTGGATTTTGTCAACAGCAAATCGCCACATGGACGACTGAAGACTTTGGGGCTTTGTACGGCCTCTCCACTGTGTTGAGCAATGATCTGAGGGGCTTTATCTGACCTTGGCTGAAATGCTGAAGTGGTTTTGCCTACTTATCCAGCTAGGAAGCTAGCAGGAAGTCGGCCTGATAACTAGGTGTCTCACAATCCTGTGGCTGCAACTGCTGCCTCAAATGCAAAATGCAAGGTGTGTGTTTGGCAACTGTACAAATGTTGAACCATAAAATTACGATTCTCCATGGTTCCCTCCCTTCCTGTTCACTGCATCTTGTAACGACCTTAAGTAGGACAGGAGGTGCAACCATTAGCAGCATTGGTGGCCTGCGCGTGCTTCACCAAGGTCACGTCCGCCTTTCTCTGCCCGAAAATTCCATTGCAAACCTCAGGGCACAAATCGTTTGGCCTTGCCACCCACAAAAACGAACCTTCATTATGGTTCATTCTCATGCTCCTCGATTGGGCAGTGGGATGGCTTTTAAGACCTTTTGTGGGATCACTTGCGATCGCGCAGTCAAGGGTTGGGAAGGGGTGGAGTCAAGGGTGGGGTCTGGTGATCACGTTCGAGTGTGGCTTCAACATGTTGCCACTTGCCTCTGAAGCTCTGGGTTGGGAGGTAGGTGGGCCGGTCTATATTCATCTTGTTCCACGCATAGTGAGATCACGTCATGACCGGCGGCTTTTCTCTCAATCGCGCGAACAAAAGAGACCCATGGGCGGAGGAGACTCTGGATTGTTTCAATGACTTTTCCCGGTCACATTAAAAGTTACAAAGCGGGATCCCGTTTTCCAATTCTGGGGGGCTACCTTTCCTACATGTGACACATATCAAATCTTATCTCGTTGTGTCTTCCAATCAAGTTTTGTTCTCCGTTTTGGCAGGCAAAAAACATGCCCTTACTCATAGCAGCAAATGAGGTCGCAAACGAACAAAAGGTCACAAGCAAGAAAAAATGGATAACAAGTCGAAGAGTAGTAAGAAGGAAATACAGAGTAAGTGCAGTAAGAACGTCGGAAGCTAAGCTTGCAAAGAAAGAAGTAGGTCGATTGGCAAACAATCAAACATAGGTGGGATATGGCATAATGCATGCATAATGCTAATTCTCCACTGCTGCGTTTGATGTATGCTGCTCCACCGTTGGTCATGTCACTCAGACACGCACAAAACTCTGTCGGATCAAAGGCCCAAACAGCCACTGCAGCGATCTCCTTGGCTTTGTCTGCCTAGCGAAAAGCCAATATCTGACAACTACAGTAACTAAGTGTCAACAAAAAGCAATTCACCAACTTGGAAAACCCATGGACATCTACAAAAATATCCCGAAACCATGGTTCATAGAGGTCGTCAAAGCGCCTTCAAGCCAGTGGACTTTGCCACTTTTGAAGCGAAGCGGCCCATCTCAGTTTGGCTATGGTGGTGTTCGACCCCCCGGCAGTACAAAATCATGGCCGAATGCTGGTGGCAAATGACCCCCATAAAAGCCTGTGTAAATCAAAAGAATTAGAAACACACAACCACCATTCGTCAAGCTCCACAACATTCAAAGCTTCGATTACATTACCATGCCATGCCCCAATCCAAGGCCAAGACTGATTCTCCTGACCTGGGAAGTCGTTGGAAACACACAATATTGCAGTGATTCATGCAGAATCTTCGCGCCATAAGGCACAGCAAAATTCGATATCCTTGTTGCCTCTTCCACAAATATTGAGCCAAGAAGCTCATTTCGTGCGATGCTAACCTGGATGGTATGGCACGGTATGGCACTCAAAGCTGGAAGGGACAGGCCAGTCAGGTGTTAGCTCCGCTAAGGTACGGTAGAACTACTTTCCTGCAGATCCAGAACACCTACGAGAATGTCAGTGACGATAAGTTCCAACACATCTTCTTCTGAGGAGGTTCCAAAATGATCATAATGTTACTAATAATGTTGGATAATGTTGGTATGTGTTGGCAACTTGATATTGATGAGCTGGCTCAGGTATTCCAAAGCATGACATTGGAATTAATCTTGTAACCAACCCTGCAGCCTCCACTGCACACGCTGCAGCCGCTGTGGCAGCATGAATGGCCTTTGAAAGATGGCAATATTTGCAGGTCCAGAGAGGCATGGGGCGCCAGCGCAACCAAACCGCCCAACATTCATAACATTCTCTTGGTGTTTGAAGTGGCAACTTGGCCCTGATCTTTGTCAACTGCCATTGGGGTGCCGGATGAGGATTTTGTGGGGTTCTCTTCTACTGTTGGTCCGCGTGAAATAAAATTGGACTTGATGTCTTTCGGTGCCATGATGTTTCACATTCAAGGGCCAGTTGTGAGTTCTCTTCGAGCGTTGCTTTTTTCCTGCTGCCGCGCTGTCTGCCGGTGCATGGCCGACCTGTCCACAAGTCGCTGCGCTGGATGATCATCCCTGTGTTGTTCAGGAATCCTTTGAGTATGTTGAATGACAGTGAATTTGGTAGCCCTGGCTTCACTGAAATATTCACACCGTAATGTATATAATATGGTATGGCAGCCTCTAAAGGCTCTACAGATGGTCCCCCTTCACCATTATCAAACAAACATCATGTTACAGTAGTTCATATGATATCATATCGTGCCCGGAAAATCACCTGTGGCTGTCATGATCTGAGACATCATGGCAGTCCAAGCCTTTGGTGCGGCCCTCGGGGTGTCCAAATAACTCAGCTTGATAGGTTTGGTGCCATGTCCTGCAGATTGTGGCAATTCAGCCCCGCCAATGGAACGACAACCGTATATGACCACCGATTTTGACTCTTGACCAAAAGGGTTGTACAGGTGTTGAACCTTTTGAGCGGAACCAAAAACCTCTCACTGAAAAGAGTTATGAAGAGTTTACAACGTGCAGCCGGCAGTCTTTTCTTTCCGAGGATATTCGCAACTGAAACTTATGTCAGATCTACGGCGTAATACGGCATAAAGATCCTGCATTGCCTGCCTGCACATCAGCAGCATATGTAGGAGTGCATCTTCACTGGAATTTTGTCCAGCTGCACATAACTGCCATATCTCTAGGTCCAAACTGAGTTGGTGGTCCACTGTTTCAGAGTTTGGACTTTGCCCCCTTACTGCGCGACATGATAAAGGCCTTCATCTTCTCAAACAGCTCAGCCCCCATCTCTTTGTAATATTTGTATGCGACAGTTTGCTCATTTTCGCAACCATCTTTGAATGCCATACCATATCCATCGTTGACTGTCTGCTTCATCATCCGAAGCATGGTGGGGTTCCTGTGCGGCAGCAGAATAACAGCCAAACTGCCCCAGGGGTGACATGCTTGGCTACCACGCAACTATCACAGTCTACAATTCCAATCTTATGATCCAGTTTGAACCAAAATCCCAAGTCATCAAATGTGCCAAATTGGGCATTCATTAAGCTATACTTATCAGCCCGCAAAAATCGGGCTTGGCAATACGTTGCTAAGGCACAGCTATATAGCTATATACTATATACGGTATACCCGGTATACGTAGTTAAGCTATTAAACTCGTGACTCATCCAACGAATAGAGACAAGCTTCATTTTGGTCATTTCCTTGGCCATGTTGAGGCAATGGGGCATCAACTGTTCCGGAGCTACGACGGTGTTCACCAAGCCCCAGGACATGGCTTCCTTTGCACCCAGGAACCGGCCTGTGGAACAGCGATGGCAACTCATCATTTGGGGATCAATGTAAGGTGTGGCAAAGCCCATCTATGAATCCACGACCTCCAAAAATATGAGAAATATGTGGAGATGTTGAGTGCTGAATGGAGAAGGTTTCCTATAGAAAAGGAAAGCATCAATATGGCTGTCGCGAAGCCCTGACATCTATTGGTTTTGCAGGGTTACCTCCCAAAAAAACACCGTAACGCACATATATGTTTGTCTGAAAGGATTTCGGATGTGCATTTTTTACGTCAGACACGTCACCAATGCACCTGTGAAGTGTAATTCCTTGGCACGGCTGGTGCCCATGGTTCGTGCCAACTTTTGGCTCAAGCCCCAGGCAGGTGCAATACCTGGAAGGTATGTCTTGGAGTGATTCTCCACCCAAGATGCCAGTGGAACATGGAGATTAGATAAAGTTGCTGATACGTCCTCCAAAAAGCTGAGAGCTGAAAATTTCGGGAGTATGACGCGCCCTAAAATAGTGAAGATGATTGTGGTGACTGGCATCCTGGAGCATCCCACCACAACGAATGCCAGACTGAACGGAAATCTGATGGGCCATAAGGCCATTTGGGTGGGTCTATACAATTCTGAGCGACAGCTGTTTTGATTGACCGATTGAAAGCGCTGCCTATAGTAGAAAAATTGCCGCATCTGGCAGCGTGTCTTTAAAGGGTTGTAGCTGGAAACAATTTTCATTGCCCAGTGGCCAAACTTGGAATGTGTGTCTGCGAAACTCGCGTTCTCACCTGAGTTCAAAGATGATTGCAGCCAGGGAAAGCTCTTCATGGCACGGTTTCTACAGCATCCTTTGGCAGCATTTGGTTAAAACCGGGCAAAACAACAAAAAAAGCAAAGAAAATCCACTGTTTGCCATTGGGAAAAAAGTGATCTCAAATTGCCATGCAGGTGCACCAGTGGGTATTGACAAAAAGGTATCAAGAAGTCTGGAAACCAGTGCGCAAACAGATAATTAGTAATCATTCATCTATACTTTTGACTGATTCTCAACAGCTCTTGATACAGAACAACAAATCTCTATCTGTCATGTGCCCACGCACAACTTCCCACAAAAGGGAAGTTTTGACCTCCGATCTGCGGACACTACAGAATGGCACCTCAAAATCCCTGGTTGCCTTGATGGTTGACCCTTGACATCCCATTAATTTCTTACAACATCTGCCTATATATATATAATATATATATATATGTACATTAATCATTATACAGTTACATCATTATCATGTCTAAAATTTAAAGGCTTCCGACTAAAAGAAGTGAGTCACTGGCAATGAGGATGTCACATGCGATAGCCAGCTCAAAGCCACCAGTGATGGCAAAACCATTGACAGCACAAATCCTGGGTGGGTGCTCAGCTCCAACCACAATGGGAACAACAGCACTCACTTCGCAAATGTCTTGATCACTTTAGCTTGTCGGCTGTTGTTTTTTCATTCATCAAACATTGTCAGTGTATGTCACTGTACAAGCGGAAAAATAGGAATCAAAGCACTGTGATCTCTGCTGCCTAGAATCACAGGCCATGGGAAGGTTTCGATCTGGACCCTAGGATCTTTCTCCAAAGGGGTGGGGAAGTAGCTGGTGAAAATTCCATCCTGGGCAGAACACGGCTCCGCACAGGTCTTGGACCATGATTCCGAATGCACTGGAAACAAGAGTCGTGACTGTTTAGGATTCTGCACTGCGGAACATGGTATTTCTGAGGACTCTTGTAAACTTAGACCGTGGATGCTCACCTATCCAATACTTTTGCACATTAGAGGCGTCCCACATTTAAGGCATACCACTAGCACTGCACCAACAAACCATAGAATTAGGTCCAGATTGAAACAAATGCATTTCACACTAAGCGTCATTGGCTCAGATTCAGCACATGATGATCAGAAACAGCCCAACCTCCAATCTGACTGATCATGGTTGAACTAAATCGCTTCCAACCAGGACTCTTTCGTTTTGAAATTCCCAGCCCGACGCCCCCGTTTTTGTGGTTCAAGGACCTAGCATCGGCTTTCAACAAGTCCACTCCTGCAGAAAATGCCTTATCGCCTGAGCCGGTCAAAATCACCGCCCTGACCTTCTTGTCATCACGAAGGCTGTGAAACAACGTAGCGATCTCGTTCATCATGTCCTTGAGCTGAAGAAACGTGTGAATATCAAATGCTTGTGGATCCATATGTGGACCCAGTCGCAAAACAATGAAATGAAGGATCAACAAACAAAAACACACACTCTCTCTTGCCGGTATTTAAACACAATGGATCAACAGCACGCGACCGACAGAGTTTCATCAATTTCAACCCTGTCCATGGTCAAGGCATTTTGTGCATTTGGCCGGTTCAGTGTCACAATGTGGATCGCACCGTCCACCTCCGTAGTATGGGTGATCTGCGACATGGCAACAGGGGCTCTGGCAACACTACACCCGAAGCGCCTGAGCCATATACGCCATATACAGTACAGCCAATGCTAGTACCCAGACAAGGCACACAGCGTGGCATGAGCCACATGTTGCATGCTAAGGGTGCTACAATGTGACGGGGAAAGCACTCATTTGGGGATGCTTTTTGGGATTTCGTGCAGGTGCAGCGTTGTGGGCATTTCATCAACTTTTCCCTCAGGCCTGACCTGAGACTTGTGATGTAATTTCATGAGGGTATAACATGATATGTGATGAGGGCATTTAGGACAACTACCTCCAAGACCCCCCAACATCCTGTGTACCCTGTCCTTGATCAACATCCTCCAAAACAACCGTGCCCATCTCCGATGAAAGCACGACTCTATACGACTCTTGTACGCCTACTTTGAGCCAATATGGTGGAAAACCATGTAACCTTTCGGATGAAGGGAAACATCGAAGCATTCCCAGCTGCACAGCCATGATGTTGCCCTCAATGTTTTCCAGCAAACAATCCAAATCACAAAGTGCTACATTATCATTTCCAGCACCAATCCACAAAAGGAATCATACAGTACAGTAAGCCCATGGAATATCCATCATATCCATTCCAAATGTGATCTCTCCGCACATCCCCGCAATCTCCCCCACCAAATCTGAGGATTCCCAACACCAAAGGAGGGAGAAAATCCTACGACTTTCAGCACTTCCAAGACTTCTCGTGCCACGTCTAAGGGAGCTTCACCTTGCAACGGTGGCGGCGTGTCGAAACGGAAAACCTGATTCGAGAGCTTGGGAACCCGAGCTACCAGCACCTTCGACAGACTTCACAAGGAGCGTTTTGGCCTTGGAGATTCTCTGTCGGAATGTTGAAGGGTTGATTGTTTTGAATGTACACCCCTGAAATTTAACATGGAACCCAACAATTGGTGGTTTGTAGTTGTTTCTCCTTTTCCAAGAGGGTATTTTCAGGTTCCATGTTAGTTTTTGGGGGTGTACCTGGAGATGTGAGAAAACAACACCAGCTTCGTAAAAGACCCGACAGGCTACACGTGGAATTACAACATCAAATATCAATCGGTACGCTGTTACATCATCTTTTAATGAACATGCTGCAACTAGTGCTAGTCATTATCTGTATGACCGTATCGGATCGAAACACGAATATCACAACACACTACCATGATCATCTTTCAGGGCTTCCATGCCACTGCTCTGGCTGTTGCATCGGCAAGCTCCAGAGGGGAGAGGCCAACACCTCTCCAGGGCAGTGAATTATGATCTTTTATGACAAAGGTCATTGCAGAGAATCCACTACCAAAGTACTTTTTGCCGTGATATCAGGTGACGTCAGTTACAAACCCAGAGTTTTTGTAAACAAACACGCCCGAATTTAGGATGGTACTGGTATGAAGAAGCATGAATGAAACCCAATCTACCAAATTCAGGAGGGGATAGGCGGGGCGAAACACTGCAAAACTCATTCCATTTCAAAATCCTACTTGACCTGCCAGTTGACCACACTTTGGCCAATGCCTTCCGTTCATCCCTGGCATTCCACTTCGCAGTCTGATAAATTTCACAGTGCGCAGCCCCCAAACACCATGCAATTCACCCCTTGCCCCAAACAAAAACATCGACCACAGTTGTTTAGTGTTGCTTGCTGCTGGCGCCTTTGTTTCTTCCTAGAACGGCTTGGTGCACATCTTGGGAGGCCTGTCGGCCAGAACAGGAACTGCTAGAGGTTTTTCAGGTTACAAATTAAATGGGCCTAGGAGAGGCTGGCAAAGACACTGGAAGTAATTACAGTATAAGACATCAATGCTTGCCGTCACAGAGGTCCCAAATGCCTAAAGATTTTCAAAGAGTAACAATCATAATACCATTTAATAAGGCAGGAACGCAACACAGCACAGTGAAGTGTTGTCATGCCAGATTGATGCTCCAAGAATCAGAAGCGCACAAATGACTGGCGGCAAATCATGGAACAAAATATTCTTATCCCAACTTTGCAACCACGTTGAGAGAGCTATCTTAATCAGTTAAGTTCCCCTGATGTAGGTCGAAACTTAACCAATTGCCCACGTCCAAACCCCCTGGCTGCACACTGTCCTGTTGTGGAGTCTTGTGAAGCCTCGCAGCTTCTTGAGCTGCACACATTGCCATTTGTTGCCTGGTATAATGATGGAAGAGTTTAAAGAATGAGGATATGATTTTCAACAGAAAATCGAAAACCATATGAAAAACATATACACACATTTACAAACAACATGAAGCAGAATTACTCACCAAATAACTCAAACATGAGTTGAGTGTTTGATGTGAGGTTCCTCGAAGGTATGGCCATTGGACTGCTTCAACTTGCAACTGCAACTCGGGCTGGAAACGGAAATGTGCGCGCTGTGGGTATATCTATGCGGCATATGCGAATGTAGTTGAAGCCCACCGGTTGTCTTCATGCATGTCTGCTTTTAAGCTCTGCTTCGTCACAGAAACTTTGGGTACTTACCTCTCTGTTCCAAGCTCTAAATTCCTGTTTCGAAACAGTTCTTGGACAAGCTAATCATAACAAACTCCATCCGTATACTCTGAAGAACTTCTATAGGGCTTTGCCGCAGCCTGAACTGCTCAGGAGAATGATATGAAAATGAAAACTTAGCCAAGTCTTTGATTTATGGCACGATGCAAGCGATGGAAACTCAAGAAGTTCTTCTTTCATTCCCGAATCATAGTTTCAGGATGTTTCAGGAAAGCTTGGCCCCTGACACTGCCATGTGTAGTGCTCCTGGTGCCCCAGCCACACGGGCTGCATCAACCACCTTGGTCAAAGATGCTGCTGTTCACCACCTGCAGATTCCCTTTGCTGAATGTAATCTCCGCTTGCTTGTTTCCTGCACGGTGAAACTCTGGACGTTCTCTGCCATCTGTTGTTGTCAGGTGACAATGAATTGTTTCAGGGTGTCCAGATTCTGCTGTACATTGGGCGAATGACATGCCTCTAAAAGAATCTGGCAAACACTGAATTGCATTCATGGTCTAATCCGAGTCTTCCCTATCAGTTTCATCCAGCGCGCCATCAGCCGCAAGACAAACCTCGAAGCAACCCTCCTGTTGATGATCTCACATTTATCAATCAATTAAATGACTCATCTGTTTGCAAAATGCAACTGCACGAGAAATACCAAACCATTCTAGCGAAAATCAGGGAGACATTTTGCCATGTGCCAACAACTTCTGCCAACAACTTCTCTCTACCCAGCAGCACGAAGGAATGGATACTTTCTTTCCTTGGCAAGGCACGCAGTCACAGATATGATCCCACCAAAACCTGAATTGCTGTAATTTCTTTCAGTCCAAATTGGAATCAAAGTGGATAAATTCCAGGTTCCCTTTCTGCATCCATTATGGAATCATCCTTCCCTATGACCAACCTGGACGATAAACCATGACAAACATTGATAAACCAGCTTTGGGGATAACATCACCGCGCAACAAAATGAACGATGCGCCAAGGCACTGCCTTCTTGACAGGCTGCAAATCTCCAAGATATGGATATTGCTCAAATTCAAAGGTGCATCGTCGACATACCCAGCAGGGACCAAGAAAGCCACAAACCTTAGATCTGAGATGGCCACAAAAAAGGCAAATGGATGCACATCTGCAAACATTTCAACTCAACTTATTGTCTGTACTGCTTTCTTGGCCAAAAAGGTTTGTAATTTTTGAAGTTCAGGAGTTAGTTTCAAGAGGTAGAAAAAAGGTCCATTCCAACACTGCCACCCGTATGGGTGGCTTCAGGCGACCCCGGGAGAGAGTTCGATGTTGCTGGTCTCTGCATCTTTCAGATACGAAGGAACCCAACCATGACCGAACAAGCATCAAAAAGAGTTCAGGCAACAGAAAGTAACCAACCCACTACACTCACTCAAAAATAGTACCTTAGTAGGTTGCAGTCCTCAGTGTGTTTTATGATTAAAGTGGATCTCCATATTTCGATCCCGTTCGACGCCAAATCTCCATGTACGTGTCACATGTCATCACTTCCAAATAAACAAAGTATACAGCGCTCATTAGCTACCTACCATGTTTTTGTTCATACCACGAGGTGTGTGTGACAAGCCACTTCAGTGAGCATCAAGGTTTTCCTGCGAAAGTGGGCTGTTAAGGTTGCGCTCGGAAAGCCATAGACCACCGGCACGATTGCTTCACGTGCTCCGCCTTGGGAAGTCGAAAACGGCGTGACTTGTTCATCTCTTGGTGACCAATGGTGGAACTCCAGGAAAAAAACAAACATAGCCATGCAGTGTTCTCAGGTACCTTTGCTCAATGTACAAATTATGCGTTCAAAATTCCCCATGAACGGAATAAGTTGGGGAAACAATAAGGAGTTTTTACCGTGAGGCATCGTGCATATAGATTCCTAGCATTTCAGGCGCTTGGGGCGCTTGGTCACCATCTCTGGCCATGATGGCTGCAACACAATGGGTCTCCTCATGGAGCATACCCCGCATTACCTGAACACGCCTTTGAAAAGGTTCTGACACAATCTATAAGCATCTAAATACTATTCTATCATATCTTCACAAACCCCAACCGCTTGTTGGGTGCAAGGGGTCCGTTTTGGCGGTATCACCGAGATGCACTTTGGGCAACTTCGACTTAGTTCTTGACGCCAACGCTCGCGAAAGCGCAGGAAGGAAGCGGAGCCTGCAGAAAATGTCTGTCGTATGCGCGTGTCTGACAAGAAAGCAATATATATATATTACATATATGTATAGATGTATATGGGATAGGTATCGCATACAGTTTCATAAAAATTGATTGGGTCCTGTCACAACACTGTAAAAGTGGATGCTGCAGGTTAATAGCAATCCCTGAGTAAAATAGTGATGATTTTGCCACTGTACAGGGCTTTGGCATGCCCTAACACATTGATGTATATTTCATGGTCACATTTTTGGACCCTTCAACCTCCAAACATTTTGGGGTTGAATAATGTTGATCTACGCACATCTAAATCCTAGTAGGATGCAGGTGCTGATTGTCAGGCCAATTTCCCTTTCTTGACCCAAGATGTTACGACCTTGAAATGTAGGCTTCATGACCCCGATATTTTATGATATTTGAGCTCAAGGCTCAAGGCCATTCATTGTTGAGAGCAGCCTCTTTTTCATTAAGGTGGAATGTGAGGGGCTCCCTATCTTTGCATGCAACTTTCAAATGCTCCACTGACGTAGCAATATGATAATTACAATTTCAAAGACATGCGTCTGGAACAACTGGATGCATCTTCGTAACGTGGTTTTTTAGATAAGAGTAATAGTGGGGTAAACAAGGGAAATGTCACTTGAACACGACAAAAAAGCGCAAATTCTTATTGATTACAAGCACCACCCTGACGAGCTCACGGCGAGCAACCAAGCTCTGCACTATGTCCAGGCGCTTGTGAAGCCACATCGAGGCAAGGGACCTTCGATTGCAGGGCATAACCGCATAACCATGGCCGCCATGGCCATAGGGGGAAAATCGTTTGAGAAAGCTCTGCACTTGCATTTCCTATCATTTCCTTGCCATGAGATGAGGACAGAAATTGCAAATCCAGAGATTCATGGCGGAACTTTTCCACATGACAACCAACAGCGCATTCCCCCCAACAGTCCAAGCTGCCTCCAAGAAAACAGTCCTCAGGCTGACATTTTTGAAAGCCCGAAACCGTCCTAAACACGGCAATCATGTTAGTCAAATGCATCAACATGTACGAACACTCCAAGCCCTGACCTCTTGCAAGCATAAACCGCGGTACTGAATCTGAAAAAAAATGAAACAATGATCCCCACCTTTTGTTTGGCTCAACTATAGCAGTCTCAATCAAGCAATACAGTTCATTGGTGCATGCTCTACAGCTGCAAATGGATGCACATGGCATATCATCAGTCCAAAAACACCAAAACCACTTGTACCAAATCCATCATGTGCAACATGTGTAACATAAAGTTTCCAGAGTATATACCCCTAAAGCCACCTAAAGTCAAACAGAACTTCCCCTCACCTTTTGACCCCTCATAGCTGTCATGAACGGTAAGTGGTGCCATGATTCTGAAAGGCTGCAGCCCAAAAAGCTTCTTGGTGAATCACTCGTTGATGTATCTCCCTGGAGGCCGTCAGCAAAGCCCAACAGTCATCAATCTCCAAAAACGAAGCAGCCTGGAAATGGTCAAAAGTGCTTGTGGCAGTGGAACAGGAAGACAAACAAAGTGATGAGGGGGCAGGGTTTTACCCGAAAAACAAAGATGAATATGATGAATAATATTACTATATTATATGTACATTGCACGTTAAGTTTCACGATAGTTGAAATCATATCCCTACAGGATAATACAATTGAACCTCTTCGACCGTTAACAAGTCATGCTATCAACCTGGGAGCCCATTGAAAACAGGGGCCCGACATGGGTGGAGCGGCCACCAACTGACCCAAAGATCTGGTGGAAAAATGGTGTCCAACAATGTCGTTCGTCAAAATGATAGATACTCACCATTGATCATCACAATATATAAAGATAATAATATATAATATATCATCACATGGACTTGACCACAATCTCCTTCAACGATTGCTGCAACATGTTTCAACCCCAAGACACTTTTTGAAGGCTGCAAGGTGTGATTATTGGATCAGCTGAGCCACTGGGAAGAGGTCCATATCCAAATCCAACCATGGCAGTGACGGTCCTTTAATCCCAGAAAGGCCCGCTGCAGAACGGGACCTGCATGGCATGGGTCTCTCTTTCTGTTTGGATTGGAATGGATCCCTATAGAAGGGCAAGCTTGAAAAGAAAAATAACAAACCATGCCAGCAAGTGATCCCAACTCAAGAAAAACCTCTCTAATTAATTGATGTTCAATTTTCATTCCAACTTCTCTAAAATGCAAAAAGACTTGGTGTTTATCATCGGGTTTTGGCTTCCGAAATGCTTCCTTAAAAACCCCCCTTCTCGAAGTCAGCGATCCGAGGCACAAGGGTCGAGGTTGAAAGTCGAAAGGAAGGTCGCAAACACAGGCACTGCGGAAGTAACCTGAAACTCCGGTTACTAACATCTGTGGTACTTAGTCGCTCTTGGCATTTTGGAGCAACTCGTCTTTGTTTTGTGGGGGTTGGGTTGTGGCCAGGGGGATGGCTTTCATGCAATAATCACCCAGGCTTTTAATCCAAGGGTCGAAATCTCCATGATGTGAATGCTATAGCAACAGTAAGATTGCATTACCATGGTGTGTCATGCGCTTCAAACGCTTCCAAGGAGCCATTGGCCGCCTTCCGTGGATCATTTGAGAAACGTTGCAGTTGATTTTTCAGCTGAGCTGAAGACGCATGAGGTCCAACCAAACCTCCCCAGTTCAACCGTGACCACGGTTCCATTGATGGGGTTGTGAGTTGTGCTTGAGTTGCACAGCTGAACTTGAAAGGAGATCTTCATGATTCGATGCATTTCTATGCTAGATAGAGTATCTTCAAGATGATGTGGCTCCAAGTACCTACCGCCCTCAACAACGGAACATTTAAGCCATTGTGCCTCAAACTTCAAGCTCATGACTTATATTATGAAGTTGTGCGCAGGCTAATCAAATTCACAAACATGCTCTTGACCACTTTCCAATTATTCGAGTCCTCGCAAAGTTTTCAAGGACTCTGCCCGATCGCTCAGCGCAGGTGGATCAACACGTGCTTCAGCAGAAGATGTGGCAGGTGCAGTGGCCACGACGTCGGGCACATGTAAGGTGGCTGCCAGCATTCTAAGGCTGATGTCCCACCATGGGAAACAACATTCCACACAATCTCAACGGATGGAAGGTGTTTGATAGATTGACACTCTTCGGAGTATGACACTCACTTCTGATGAATCCTTTTTGTCAAAATTACCAAGCAACAGAAGTTGAACTAGACAACTTGTCCACGTGAAACTCTTCAATACTTTTTGAAACTTGAGGGCTGCGTGTCAGCGTCATGTGCCTTTTGAACAGACTGCCACAAAAGTGTCAGGGAAATATGAATGTGGAATGTACAAGTTTTAGGTATCCTGCTAGTCGATGGAGCTTAACCTTTGGTAGTTTGGAATTTCGGCATGTCATCCCACATCAACGTCCATGCAAAAACACCACAACAAAGCCTCCACACCAGTTGTTTGGGGGGTTTCGTTTGAACATGTTGTTTCCCTCATGCTCGTCTTCAGGAAAACTTAGGCTCCTGCATCTTCCGGTCTGTAGCCCAAATATTCTTGATGGCAATCCCTCACGCATTGACGCAAAAGGAACCACCAACAGGGTCCAGGGCCCAAGTCATTTAAGTTATGAATGTTCTAATTTACACCCCCAAGCATCATCCTAATATCTTCATCATGCTTTTGACTCGGCAATCTGAACACGTCTCAATTGCACCCATGGATGAAGTGAGAAACATTAGTAAACAGTGCCGACTTCCTTCAAAAAATCTTGCGATTTAAACTTTGAAATCCGCGCAGTGCTAGGTCCATTATGAGGTTGATTGAAGGGCCCAAATTGAGCCACCCATACCCAACGACACTACAAATCTCAGGCCATTGCGACAAGGCGGAAGCAAGGGCTTTGCTTGCAATGACCTGGGGATGAGCAATGGTGAGATGGACCATCCACCTTGACGCACTGGAAACCCTGAGGAAACGACAGGAATGAATGAGGTAGGCACCTCAAAGCATCACAATAGATTTCGCGAACTGCCCGCGCTGAAACATTTTTTGGCATCTTGTTTCATGGAATCTGAGGGTTTCCCTTGAGTCGAAGGATTCCGTGGTATTCATGGCTATCCCAAAAAGTGGACTATGGTTTCTCTTGAGGTTTCACAATCATAATGTAAGTCCATGCAGCTTGCTCTGCACCGGCATGCTTGCTCGGTTGTTATCTCATAACATCAAACAGCAGAAACGGCATGTACGTAGCCCAACAAATGCCAATAATGCATCGATAATCAATCGGTTGTAGCAAATGAGCCGGAACTGCCAGCACTTTACAACATCTTACAACCTTCCCTCAGGCAAAACTGATAGCTAAAAATCTCTCAGGTTGGAAAACGACGACCTTTCTTTCAGATGTTCACGTCAGTTCTTTTCTGGTCGGATCCGGTGACCTGTGGAAATGTTTTTGAGGCCGACACACCAGCAGCTCGAATCGTGGCTTTCACTGCAAGACCGACCTGTCAAGAGGTCGGATTTGAAGGAGTTTTCTGAATTCAGGGTAATTTGAAGGAATTAGTAAACCCCCATCTTAAACCATTTGGATACATCTGGATTTTCAATGATTTTCATGGATTCCTCTAAGAACAAGCATTTTGGGGTGACGACTTTTTGATCCAAGGTTACCTGTCAATTGCCCAAATGGATCAAGTCAAATGAATGCGATCAGCATTTCTGATGTCTCCAGGTTTGCGACTTGGACCCCCATGAGTTTGGCACCTCTTCCCCGGTCTTGCGATGGAGCACAGCGTCCTGTCAGAATCGACATTAAAAATCGGCAACTCTGGACTCATATAATAATAATACTATAGAGTAAAGTTGTATATCTGAAGCATCCACCCCAAGAAGAGTTAATAAAGTTTAATAAAGTATATTCTTTTAAGTTGTTTGATACTGTTTGCGTCTTGCTTCACACAGCACTGTAAGACTTCCTACTGATCGCTGCTTACTCTCGCTATGTTTAGAACCAACGTCCCTTTGAAACGATTGAAGGCAAATATTCCCCTCCTTGGCAACTTCCAGAGATGCACTTTCAGCTGCAACACGCGGCACTTCATCCTGAGTTACATCTCTTTGGGCTTTGGAATGCTAAGATAAGGACAAGCAAACAGCACCACAAGTATAGCAAAAGGCATCTATAAATAGCCGCAGCCAATGTCATAAGATGAGCATTAAAAGAAATAACAAGAGATGGCTGGCGTGATGCAAGAAGATAGGCAGCTTTATGGCACTAGATTTGTTCGAGAACACTGATGGTGCTGTAGAATACTGACAAATCAGGTGATCTGCATTCTCACGGCCATACGCTCTTCTAGGCTGAGGATATGTCAGATGGCAACCACGCAGCGCGGGCCGCATCGGACTGAGCATGATGCGGTCACAAAGGAGCGCTATCACAAAGAGTTGCAGTTGCAAATGACACACATTGGGACACTGCTCTCAAAGTGGAAGCATGTGAACCTTTTTTGCCGAACACCCAGGAGCTAGTACCAAGTGCAATCAAAATGAACAAATCATGTCATCTGCAATGATAATCATAGTAATGTTAATATGTCGTATATTATATATCGTATACCTGGACTTGTTCCAACCACTTTCAATTGGAGTACTGCGCGAGTAGCCACCCGCTGGGTGCCATGCAGCAGCTTGTGCCACTTCCTGCCAACCAGCCTGGTGTTTTATAACATTTCAAAGCTGTCAAGGTTTCAAAGGCCCAGGGCATCCCAAGGGTGTCTTCACTCAACCAAGGTGAAAAACATCTCAGTTTTGTGCATTTTTCCCTACTATTGGACACTATCGTTTGTTTCAGCCAACGGTTATGATGGTGATTTAAGGTTGTTCATTGAGAAGTAAGATAGGGTCTTGCCACCAGCCAACGCTTGGCGTCCACTGGCGGATTTGCCTGAGAATAATGAAACAAAAGGGTCTGGATGCGACTTTGCGCTCTACATATCTTTACAATCTTTACATCACTTCGATTCATAAAATTCTACAGCAGTCAAGGGTGTCATCCTCGAAATTACCCAAGCACTCGGTGCCTGCTTCTTTGCCATTTTGCGAGCGACTGCTTTAGCAGCTGCGCTCGCGGCCTGCACGAAGGCGTTGAGCGAGCACACATGGTAGAAATTCGATGCTTGCCGATCGCATGTTCCCTCATGGCACGTCTTTGACACTTCTCTCAACACGGCTGATATCACTATGAGGCCTACTGAAGCTTGAGAAAGATTTCAATATTTTCCTTAACTTTCAGTTTTCCAATGCTGAAAGTCCCCTACTGTGCGATCAATCACCCACGGGTTGTCCCATGCCAGCCATTATGCTGGACTTTCATCTTGGGAGTTCCAACCTCCCCAATCTTTAAAGGATTGATGAAGAAAGTACTCTTTATCCAACTCCCAACTACGGCTGAAAAACAGATCAACTAAATCTCAAACAAATCAACTCCACCTGTTTTTTTTCTCATGTTCAAAGTTCATCAAAGTTCAATCTCACCCTCCGTTGTTTCCAATGAAGTACTCATTTCAGCAGTCCAGGGAGTCCCTACCATGCGTGCAATGGCGACAGGGTGCTCCGGAGCCCAACCAGTAGCCAGAATGGCATCCCTGATGTGATGGATCATTGCAGGTTCTCAATTTTTCAGGACAAAACCCCGGAAACCTTCAGGTCTTCAGCAAACGGCAGGAATTGCAATTGATCATATTATTTCACCAACCTGGAAAACATGGAAATTGCCGGGAAATTCTCTTCATAGACTAGCGAATGATGAATCGTGACGCGATGTAATCAGAAAGTGGTGCGACTGAAAAAGCGGCGCAATTTACTTGAGGAAGGTGTGAAGGGAGGAGTGCAGTTAACATCTAATCGCATACAATCGACAGCTCCTGTAGAGCATATACAACTAAACCAATTTTTCATATTGGAACTGCTGAACTCATCATTGTAAGATCTATGATTCCATGATATAAAATATGGCAGCAATGACACAAGAACAGGCAAGTTGCGCTAGGGTGGGGCGTCCTCGAAGCAAAGAAAGTGTCAGCGTCGGTGGTATTTAAATTAACAGTATCTAAAACCAAATCCGAAATATGTTAAAATGAGGTCATGTCAACTGAGGATCATATCCCGTTATATCTCATCACTACCCCAGAGGAAAGCACTCTGTGATGACTTTCCATCGTATCTGACCGCTGTGAGCACCTCGTTGCCAGTGCAACCTCCTGGATAGACACACTTTGCCTGAGTCCAAGTTCGAAGCAACCAACCCCCAAATCTCGAGTTGATGAGACTGCGCGTTATGGGTTAAGATGGTGCGTTTTGCTTTTTCACCTGGAAAATATCTTGGTTTTTGAAGATCTTTGAAATTCTTTGAAGATAGTGCCCGCATGTTGAGTGCAAAGATATCCGCCCACCCGCGCCTGGCCACCATGTCCGAAACCACTTCTGCGGCTTCTCGCGCAGCAAGTTGGTGGAAAATCAGGGTGCCCTTGGACATCGAAAAATCAGAGCTTGCCTGTGTGGGAACAAACTCGCTGAGACTATATTTTAGATTATATCAGCTTTTCCAACTGGCAGCCTATGCAAAAAGGCCAACATCTGCAAAAAATCCCACTCAGATCCGGTACCAAAATCTTTGAGTTGTGTTTTCCATCAATTCCCTTGTTTTTCTATGTTTTTCTGATATGGCTCCATGGCTTTGCCACTTGTTCTCTACACCGGTGGCCGGCTCTTTTTTTCTCAACCACTGCAGCTCTACAGTGACAGTGCCCGAATTTCCGCAATGAAGGAGAGGAAATGGGTCTTCGAAGTACTGTGCCTCAGATCTTTGTTACCGGCTGCGTCTTTTGGTGGAAGTGGGCCTTCACAAACCGTAGAGCATTTAGGATTCCCGCCACAAAATTGAAGTACCATCACTTTTTCAAACGGGAAGTGGAAGGTTGCTTGATTCATTCCAATAAAAATCTTTCCAGCGATCTATTTAGCTGGTTTGTTGGGATAAGAATTCCAAGTCAAAGACCTAAGAAAAACATAGAACAATCCATTGATTCAATAAAGGCACTCTGTCCGTGGTACTTGGCACCTGAAATGCCATGGACACATCCTGTCATCTGAACATGGTGAGAGCATACATCGAATATAATTACTATATAATTCAGAGGTAAAAGTATATTATGAACATATAATATGTAAGCCATAATCTATGTGATAGAATAGATATAATTTGTGTACGTGTGCATCAAACATCTTTCAGCATCTTCAAAACTCAAACAACAAGAAACTTCTGAGTGGCCAAGACTCTGTGCGTTCAACTTCTCAAAGCTCTGCAGCACCAGGGTTCTTACCACATGATCGGTAATTCCTACCTTGGCTTCAAGCATCAGAAAACCAATCCGCATATGCAAGATTCACTACTAGTTCTTGTGTCAGGCACAAGTGGAGGTAGTGGATGCATACGGATGCTACAAACAAGTAGGTAAACAACCCTACAACTTCCAACAGTTCCGGCGAACATATGGGACACTATTCCTGCCATCGGGATCGATTCTGTAAAGCCTAGAAACGATGAGATCCTGCGCGGTAGCCATCAAAGCAGTGACAGTAGTGCATAACATGAAGAGATCTGCCAAGTGCTCCATCAAAGGACCATCCGTGGAATTGCCTCATGCCATAAGCATGGATACATGGGAGGCATGTTATCACCGAACACCCCTGGGTGTTTTCTCAGCCGCATGCTCTCCTTCCTTGTGACATGAAGGTTTCAAGTTTCAGGTGTATGGATCTTAAAGAATCTCGCTGCTCAAGTTCCTATGATAATCTAGATCTGGATTACTTTGAATATAGACCTACCATGACTTGTTAAATAACCTTAAATGATCAAATCCTATCATTCCTTCATCATCTTTTGATTTTAGTATCTTTCGTCCGCCTTGGGAGGTCTCACCTTCCCAACCTCCCATGTAAACATGCTTTGCATCCAAGTCGCCCAATGCAACCTGCAAGACTCTCCGCATGACATCAGCAGCGCCCATGGAGATCAAAGGGCCTTTCCTCAGCTGGGAAGTGGTGCAACAAATGGCCAGCGCATTTGTAGCCTATATATGGATTATGATTGAAACATTACATGCTTCGAAACTGGAATGCCAAACAATGTGTGCTCATCACTAGAGAAAAACTTGAAGAATTTGGAGCTTTGCATTTTTTGAGCAGCTGAGGTAACATGAAGGCGGTCCATTCGACTTCCAACTCAATTGGAAGGGGTCGAAAATTAATGAAAATTAGACACCCTCTGCGATCTGAGTTTGCAACCATCTCATCTCATATGTCCAATGCTTTTCAATCAAAGTGCATTGCTCTTCGACTACGTGGTACTCAAACGTGCACGTTCATGCATTGCAGAAAACAAGAAAGATTGACAGATCCGATCGATGGGAGAAAATTTTGTGGCATAGGGAAAAGAAACGCCATTTCGCTATGTCAATTGCAGATTCGGATTGAAACCCTTCCCCAGACCAACCTGCTTGTCTAATTCATTTTGGATGTTTCTATAAGCATTTGCATTTGTCTGCTTTTTGCGTGAGCCAGGTGTCTCTTGGGCAAGACGCCTGGCAGATAGAAGCTGAATGGATCCATCTGAATGTCCTAAACCACCCAAAAGGCACTGAAAGGCCGCAGGTGTCAGCACACGGACACGAGACAACAGGCCGTAGCACCGTTCATTGCAATCGTTGCCTTGGCACATCAACGCCAGTGCATCGGAGACATTGGCTCCACCTTCTGAGAGAAGCGCCTCGCATAAATCCAACGTGTGGTCCTGGTGACCGATCCGTCCGATATGATGGCGATGATCTGTCTGATATCATGGTATTGTGATTACGTCGCATAAAGCAACCACACAAACTGACACGAGTTGTGTAAAGTTTAAAAGGGTCGGCAGCAGAGTAAAAATGCAAAGAAACATGCACAGATCACACATCATCATGCATGGCAAATAGCTGATCTAGGATCAGGATGTATGTAAAATTGTGAAACATATAGTCGATATAGTATTGCATGCATATATTCAACTATGAGTAACTTTATATGTCGGCGGCACACTGCCGGAAAAAGCATCCATGCCCTAATTTGTCGCATCACCGCAGTAGGCACAACCTTCCAACTGCTGAAACAAATGTCCGATACCACCCAAGTCGTCCTGCAAGCCAACACCAGCTGAAGGCGGAAGAGATGCCATTGCTTTACACACATGATCAGCCAGCTTCAATGATGAACTGTTTCCAGTGTTGTTCTGACATTTGTGTGCATGCTTGGCCAAGGAAGCTAGAAGTGGAGCAGCACAAGGCAGTAAATGTTCCGGGAAATTACCACCTGAAGAGCCAATTTTTTTACCAAGCAGCCGGCTCTCAAAGACTTCCGTGGCAAAAGCAAAAGTCTTTGATGGGTTTTTACCCTGAACCTGTCTGAGTGGGTCCCTTTGCTAGCAACAGCTTGGTGGGGATTGAGGTGTCGAATCTATGCACCTGTGGCATGAAAAGCGGATGGAAGCTACGGTAGATTGTTGCCGAAAGGACTTGAATGATGTTTCAAAGTTGACTATATTCCCACAATGGTCCTGTCCCATCCTCCCCCTACATGATCCAAAAATAAATCACGACTGGAATCCAATGAAACCAAGCAATGCACCACCCCACCAGGGGTCATCAAAATATAGATTGCCGACGTGACGCAGACGTGACTATGAAAGTTGAATATCAGATCCAACTTCCACCTTTGAAAACTCACATAGATTTACAATGTTTCTGATTTCACCATTTCGAAGGAATGAATATCAACTCTCCGGTGTCTAAACCCAGCATGAATTCGTGGCAAAGTGATTACCAAATTGCCCCAAGAACTTATTTATTTATCTATTTGATCATCAGCTTTGCGGGACCTCATCTCTAGCCAAGCCACTTAGCTTCATGCGCAAGGCTTGCACTAGTTGTTCATCTAGTTGTAGTGGTGCCAAACCAGCCAGTGCACAGAAACGTCGCTCCGTGATTTGTAATTGCTGACCACTGACCTTGATTAGCTTGTCGTTGGTGCAGGAACAGGGTGAGGCCCCAGAGCGAGAAATGCAAACAAACATGAACAAACAAAGACATGCACGGGTCGAAACACGGCCCACGGAACCTCTGTACGAGATGTGCCTTGACTATAGGATTTTGATGATCTTGATTTTGGAACATCATGGAACATCAAACCCTTGATCCGAACTGCTCAAATAGAAGCCTCAAAGCGAGAAACAATACGAAACAATAGCAAGGTCTTGACCAAGTATGAACCGGCAGCAAAGCAGATCCCAACATCCCAATACATCCCATCATCACTGAACACAACCTCCAAACGTAGCAGCTGGCTGGAAATTAGGTCATGAACAATGACTTGTTGTATATTCCTCCCTCTTGCTGCGTCTTCCCAACGGTGATTGCAACAATTCTTTTGAGGAAATGCCATGCTCTAAGATGCAAGTAAGGTAGCCTAATGTCATGAGTTACAAGTACATACAAGTACCATGTGCTTCCCCTGTGTGAACTAAAAGTTTGTGACACCTCACACAGAAAACCAAGATCCCGCCACAGGGTTGGCAACACCACGTTGGCTCCAATCTTTGCCAAGCGACCACCTTTGGGTCCCAATTCTCCAACTGTTTCAAGACATCATCCAGCAAAGGCTTTGCCAATGCTTCCAGCTCAACGAGTCTTTCGGCGATTTCACCGGCCGCACGCGTGCTGCGGCAAAAGCCGGTGATGACGCTCAGTGGAATGACAGGATCTGTCCAAACACCATGGAAGTGAGATAAGAAGAGAGGCCAGGTGCCTGAGGCAGCAACATCTGTTGATATGAGTTCAGAAAAAGCAAGCATGGAACAAAAATCCAAAGGACTTGGTTTTGTTTATGATCATGTCAGTTTCTTTTCGAGTATACTAAGTCACTACGTCTATTCATTTCTGGGCCTCAGTTTGAAAATACTGATGTTCATACAGTGCGTAGTGAAATATATATATGCCCAAATATATGCACAACTGATGTTTGTACAACACATCTTGAATCCAACTGCAGCACTGCACATGATTGAAACATCTTAAAACATGAGACCGTTCCCAACTCCACCTGGCAATTTCGCCAGGTCATCAAAAATCAGCAGACCGGATCTTGCAACATCTGGGTCAGTGGCCAATTGCCGCAGACCCAGGACAGTCATCTGGAACAACTGCTCTGCATCATTCATGGAGAGGCCATGAGAACAGAGTCGATGGAAAAATCGAAAGCGGTCCTCAAACATGCTGAGAAATGCAAAGCTGCCAAGGCGATTGGAGGGGGGAGTTATACGGAGTTATATCATTTGGAAGGAACGGGTGGTAGTCCAAAACATGTCCGACAGGTACACTGCAACGGCCGACCCAGTACCCCAACGAAGTTTAACATAGCCCCTGAAAATTGACCTTCCCAATAGGAAAGTAGTCTTCCAACCACCTTTTTTCAGGGGCTATGTTAAACTTCGGGGGGGTAACAAAAATGAATCAACAAGCGCATTTTGAAGCTTTTGGGCTCAAGTCTCTGCCATGAGTAGGGGAGATCCAAAATCCGGCATTGCACAAACAACTTGTGCCAATTTGGGTCCAGCAGATGGATTCACAGCAACCACTTCTGCAGCAAAGCACAAAGTCACATGTTTCACATCCATCTCGGCAGCTTCGTTGTGGCACGTGACATTTGTTAAGAAGTGACAGGTGGCTTCAATGGCGCGAGGGTTTTGTCCAGCAAGATTGGCCATGAGCTGTAAAACATCGCTACAGTTGGAAGATCCTGTCAAAGTTTCATCGTAGCAGTCTGGCAGATTTGCATGTGCCACGATGTTTGTAAAAAAGCTTTCCAGTAGCCTTATCTTTTCGATTCAGGCGACAAGAAACGTACTGTCAAAACGACGCGGGAAAAAGGGGTCCCTCCAGGTTGCGGTATCAAAAACGCTGCGGACTTTAACAGTTGGAGTTCAAGAAGAAAGAATTGTCATTTAAGTGGTAGATGCTCTCCAAAGGAAAAGAAAGACTTCAATCACAGGATTCTCTCAAATTCCAACTGTGTAATAAATGTTGTGTAGTCGGTAGTAGTTGCATTGATCCAGTACAAGACCAACGCCCTTTTGGCAAATGTCACACTGACATGACATGACTTACCTCACATAACCACACACGGGAGGCCATTCCCTACCATCTCCGATGCGATTCCAGGCGCAGGTCAATGAATTCCATGGGCGACCCTTGACAGTGCAAAACATCCAACAGCTTCACCAAAGCGTCCAGCAGGTCCAGATGTTCTTCTGAGCTCAAGTCTTCCTGTGGAGGAAACAGGGCAACAAAGCTGGACGGAGCTTCTAGGGCATCCGATAAGGCATCCCTACTAATGATCTTCATTGGCAGCATTGGCATGGTGGGTAGGTGTTGCTTGCTTACTGCTTTGGCTTACGAAAATCGAAATGAACATGAGCAAGTGACAGCCAAACAGTAATTCTTGAAACAATTGCATTACTCCGAAATACTCCGAAACTGTTTGCATGAAGCAGATTAAAGCTACTGCCAAAGAATGAGATTGCCACAAACGATCTGCCCATAGCCGTCCTTTCTGGTCACCGTTCCCCATTTCAAAACACGCGAAATAACAAGTTAATCAATAATAGCTATCAACATTTTTCCATCAGCCCAACAGCAGCCATCCACATTTGTCGCTTTTTAGTGCACCTTCATCAGCTGCGCTGCCACCTTTGCCAGTTCCAATCGCTGTGCCGTCGATGGCATGCTCCGCAACTGCTGCGCGCACGTCGCCGCGGCGAAGAGCGTGGCACGTGCCGGGAGCCTGGAGAAAACAAGTAGAACATGGTCGTCCGGTCATCCTCATGGTTTCTTCTGCTGGCTGCTTGATTCGTGATTCTACTTCATCAGAATCCCCACATATATTGAATTGCAGTAATAGTCACACGATTAGAAGTTGATGCTGCATTGAATGCTTTTGTTAGTATTCATATTTACCACTTATTGCTGCTTTTAAGTCCGCATGGCGCCTAGCAGCGCCCAGGACCAAATTCCACATGGCCTGGAAAATGGGAGCATCTTGTCAGCGTGACATGGCAAGCGTGAGAGCATATGGGCATCCAAACTCTAAACTCTTCATTTGTAAAAATCCCTACGAGATGCTCTCTGATGCAAATGTAGTAGTCGCTCAAACATACAATAGTTCAAAACTNCTAATTTGGGTTAAAAGCCCAAAATGCAAAATGATACACGCTCTTTTTACTTGAGCCAAATATGAGTCATGACATCAAAATGAACAACCATTCAGGAAGGGTCTATACATATGAATGATATGGGATAGGTTTGACTCCATAACTTTCAAGTCCCCCCTGACCGTGAACTGTACAGGTTGTTCAAATGATCCAGCAAAAAGTTTCACTCGTGGCGCCTTACGGTGAACTCGATGCTCAAAATCTCACAGCTC